>SRSM01000798.1:0-266828 GCA_019593545.1 Apocynum venetum | reverse complement strand
GGGTGCTAATGAACTCTATTTTCTTAATGATTTAATATACCTCCCGAGTAGTTCGGATGTCGCCCAGTTCTTCCTTTCAACGAAGACAATGAAATCTTCATAAAGAGTAGTAATACTATGTGTAGACACTTGTGACAGTGTGCGCAAATTATCTTCTTCATTACCTGCTAGGCTGTGTTTTTTTTTTTCTAGAAAAGAAAGCATTAAACCATCAAACTTACAAACTGTATAAAGTGAACAATGAGCATTCAAGGTGATTGATTTCAACCTGTATAAAGTTTATTATACTATTAATCAAAGGTAAATACTGGGGCAGGGTAATCAAACTACACTGAAATGAGGCTTTGTAATCATGAAAATAATATAGTTGAAGATTCTTGTACAACCTGTTTTCAAGCCCTTGAATGTATTACAAGCTTACAATACAATTATACTTCATTAATCTATTTATATTTTAGTGAAATTACACTCACTTATTTTTAATGAAAGCTTTATCAAATTTTATGCAATATGATATTAACCACAAAAGGTATTTCGTATGTATAGTTGCAATTAAAATTCACTGCAGTACATTCATTTTGCAAAAGATTTACAACTAAGTAATCTATATAATATATCTATTATTTAGTAACACCTAATAAAGAATATACATGATCAAATCACTGCCATTAAACAATAATACATCTATCCTCCTAAAGTAACTTACAACATTTTGAATATGTTTATTTCAGGCAAGTCATCATTGATGATCACTCTTGTTGAATACATCAAGCTGCTAACTTGATTTTTTACCTACAATGTTTAACATAGATTGTCCATTATTTCATAAACTACAATCATATCATTACCCGAGTAATAAAATAAGGTATCATATTACCTTTGTAATATTTGATCTTGTACCATTGTGCTATGATTATTACAAGTTCATTATTAATGTCTTCTACTATCTTCCCTACATCATATGCAAATTTGCCCCATAATGTACAGATAGTCTTGTTTTCCTCTTAAATCATTAAAATATTTTTATGCAATGACAGATTAAAAGAAACCTCAGAGTATTATACCAACCAATATTAGAAAACTTACTCCAAATTCTCTAAGAATAGGACCACATTCTGTTAGCCTAACCACTACTTATATCGTTCTCAGTCCCCTTGAATTCAAATACCCTACCAATGATGTCCGCAACTTATAATAGTTAGTATAAGTGCACAAAATGTGTAATTAGGATGCTTTTTTTTTGAATGAGTTTTTAAGTATGATAAAAATTAGTACCTACTAAATATTTGGATTTGGCTTCACCATTTAGTATATGTTTGAATGGTATGAAATTGAACCCATGCAGGTCTATAGTACCATCACCATATGCTATTTGTAATTTTATAGAAGACTAGAAGGATAATTTATATTTATGAGTACTTACTCATAAATACTACATACTCATAAATACTATGTGTAATTTATATTTGTAATCTCCATGGTTATTTACTACGTACTACCCTGATTTTTGTGAACACATAAACATGCCACCTTTAATAGCGTCTTCAAATTGTGGGAAGTATACTTTCTTCATTGTTATCTGAATTCTACTACCTTGCATTAACATTATGAATTGTAAATAGCCAAATTTTAAAATGAATATAAATCATATGCAATAAATATATATCTTTACATCGTCATCCAAAAGAACCATATCCATTGTAGCAATATTTTTCATTACCCCTATATTTTGCATTAATAATGTTTTAATAACACGTGATCTTGTCCTCCACTTTGTTCTTAAGGGCGTGATGCTTGCAATGCAATCAAATTTCATCGCTATTTTCAATTTTGAGAAACCTTTATTTTTAGGTACACAGAAGACAAAGAAATTACTGGAGAAATTGGTTTTTTTTTTTTTTGGAGTATTCTTTGCATAATATTGGAAAACAAAAAATTAATTAAGAGCTTTGATATTTACAAACTTCTCAGCATTCAAGTTTGAATACCACCTCGGATTATGACTCCTCACACTCTCACAATCGTGCAAGATTCTGGAGGGATTCATTGCTGTGCCAAGAGAGGTTTGACGCTTCAGATGCCCTTCAAATGGATGAGCTATTGTGAAAACTTTCATTTTTGCTATTTTAGATATATTCAATAGCACATGAGATATTTTTCAATAGTTGTATGCAATAAAACTTTCAATCAATAATAATACTTTGTAAAAATACTTTTTATTAGTCTCAAAAGTATTTTGAGATGTATTATTGTCTTAATCAATGGGCTTCAATATTAATTGTCATACAACTATTTTGATGGCATGTGGGTACTTTACAACTTGTTTTAATTTTTTTTATTACTGACTTTTATTAAAATTATTATGGATAGATGGCAGTGTGTGGTGAAATGTGGAACCTTATTATATATATATATATATATAAGCTTTATGCACGCTTAAGAAAATTAGATGCATCTTAATGAAAAGATTTTTATTTCCACTATTAAAAACTATTCATCTAATTTACATTTATTTATTGAATTCTTTTTAATTAAAAATTATCAATATAAATAAATATATCACTTAACTATTTACAATTTATTTTTAAAATTAATATTAATAGTTTATATATGTATATTCTTTATCTCTTTTATTTAACTTTTACATCCTGAATAATTTTGAAGTAACTTCTTATATCGATCTATCACCACATGTGATGGTTTCCAACTGTGATGTCTTTTTTCCTATGGTTTTACATTTCATTTTACCTCTAAATTTGAAGTACAAATTACTCAAACTTCTCATTTTAGAAATAAAATATAGGGAAATTGGAAAATTCAGTCCCTCAATGACTTTTTAAAACTTTTGAAGATGGATAAATTTGTCAATCCATTGTTTCCATTTTCTCCAATGGACCAATGCCACCAAAAAATAAGGGACCAAATCCACAAAATGCATAATTTGCTAAACTTATTTTAAATCCATATTTGTTTTAGGGAAATTGGCAAATTGTCATTCAGTCCCTTATTTATCATAATTTGATAACATTGGTTCATTTTTTTTTTTTGCACTATTAGATCCCCTATTTATTCATGTTTGACAACTTTGGTCATTTCACCCAATTTACCGTCAACAATGTTTATTGACTTTTTAAACTTTTGAAGAGAGTCGAACTTTTTTTTACTTCCTCTCTTATCTTTCCTTCTTCTTCATTCTTTACTCCTTATCATTTATGTACAACTTAAACCAAACATGATAAATAATTATTTTTAATATTTTTAAGAAAAGTTGATGAATAATACAATAACATATTTCTAATTATCAATAATTATAAAAGAAAATATAAGCTTATATTATCTTAGAAATAGCATCAATGTCACATGTTGTAAATATACATGTGTTATTTCAACGTGTTGTAATATGCAAAAACTATATAAGAATTAAAATTTTCTTAATTTAGTTATTTATCGCGTTTGATGAATTATAATTAGTATAGTTAAATAAATTTTTTAACTAATATAGTTGTTCTTATACTATATATAATTTATTGTGATATAACTAATTTGATTTTGTTTTTATAAAGTTAATGATATATTTTCTCCCTTTAATTTCTTGAGGATGAACATTTTCTCATTTTTTTATTTGATCAAAATAAGTAGATGATTGATGGTGATAGTTTTATAAGATCAATATTGCTATCAATTATTTATAAAAAAAAAATTTTATATCAATTATATTAGCTATTTTCATAAAGATTATAAAGTTCATTTGATGCAATGTCTATGATAATATGAGCTTAAGGTTTTTTTTATATAATTATCAATAATTATAAGTAGGTTATTGTATTATTCATTGAATTTTCTTATTAAAATACTAAAAATATTATTCTGTCATTTTGGTATATGAGAAGGAGTAAGAAGGAAGAAGAAAGGAAAGATAAGAAGGAAGTAAAAAGAAAAAAGATTTAAAAATAAATTGGCAAATTATGCATTTAGTGGATTTGGTCCTTTATTTTTTTTTTTTTTTGATGACATTGGTGCATTCGGGAAAATTAACATAGTGGAGAACAAATTGGCACCCTCCCTTCAAAAGTTTTGAAAAGTTAACAAACATTGACTTTTGTTAACTTACGCTTAAATTGGACTAAATTACCAAAATTGTTAAATATGGATAAATGGGGGATCTAATAGTGCAAAAAATAAGAAATTGACCATTTATTACCAAACTATGATAAATAAGAGGCTGGATTTGCCAATTTCCCTAAATATATTGCATATCCATTTTTACCTGTACCTTAAAATGGAAAAGATACATCGCTAGAAACACTACTTTGTAGATTGGTAGATGGATATAAAAAGTTACTTAAAAAATTGTTGAAAATATATAAAAAAAATTAAATGAAATAAAAGAAGATACGAATGATAAACCCATTTCCAATGAACCTCAACTAATTATTAAATTACTTATAAAAAACTTTTTTCTAAAAAAACAAAAAATAAACAACCTATTCCTGAACTTCTAGAAAACTAATATGCCCCAAAATAAAGTTATTAAAAGGTAGAAATATAATATATCTTACAATTACAGAGAATGGCAATGTGATGTTGAACTATGGCACCAATGCGAACACTAGCAAAGTCCAAGAACTCATTAACATTGAGGCCCAAAAAATGAACAAACTATAAATTCATCTAGTTACTAATATAAACTAATTCCTTAATTAAAGCAACAATCAAGTACTACATATGAACAAACTAACTATTCCTAATTCCTATAATATAAGAGCACTATAATTCAAGCTAGTTTCTTAATTAAAATGAACATTCAAATAGCTAGTTATTAATTTCTTATTTATGACAATAAACTAAAACTGATTTCTCAATTGATTTAAATTATTAATATAGTTTAACTAACCCAAACCCCTTATGATTTGTGATTTGATTTTAGGATGGGTTGAGAAAAGTTTTGAACCATAGATATAACTATATTTATTTTAGAAAGTAAACATTTAAATTTAGACGAAATGAATATATAAATATAATATAAATATAATAAATATAATATACAGGATATATTATTAATTTTAAACTTTCTAATAGTAATAAAAAAAATTTATTTATCATTTTATATAAGATTTTATGTAGGAAGAAAATTAAATTTTGTTTTTTTTTTATTCATTAGAATGGCCCAAATTCAATATGAAGCCGGTAGTAATCCTGGACGAACTCAACTCAGGCCCAAATGACTGATTTTTTATTAGCCTGAACTCAAATTTAACTAGACTCAGTTTACATAATCCATGCCCTTATCACCCCCATGTGCTGCGGGCCTGCAACTTCAATATTTTTTAAAACAGTTTTGCTATGAATTGGGCTAAAAATGAAGATGGAAATGTCCGAAAAAGGCCATAAATTGGGTAATGAGGAAGCAAGTAAGCCCACAATTGCACCAATTTCTAGTTCAGCGTTCTAATAAAGGCTGATGATTGATGAGTAGGTTTCACTTGCTCCTTTTTCTTATTCCTTATGAAAGGCATGGCTTTATTTTACTTTTAAAATACTCTTTCGTCAATTAAATATTTATTCTAATTTAGTTCATTCAAATTAAATATTCACTTCTTTTAAATACACATATTTTTTTATTTAAAGTTTCATTAATAATCTTATTAATTTAAGAGATTTATATTCTGCAAACTCATGATCTCCACCACTACCACCTTAATTTAACGAATTAGATTCCACTAATTCATGAATATAAAAATTCATTATATTAATATCAATGATTTCGGTAATAAATTAAGTAATGACTTTTATTAATTTTAAATAAAGTCAAAGTGAACATTCAATTCCAACAAAATAATATTATATTTCCCTTCCAAATTAAAACAACAATATTTATTCTTTTTAAATATTCCCTCAGTCCCACAAAGATAATCAATTATTCCATTTTTAGTCTCTCAAAAAAATAGTTCACTTTTTATATAAATATCATATTTTTATTTTTTATTTTCATTTACCCCTAATTACTATTGTTTGTTATCGATTATAAATTAATTTTATTTTGGATTTACAAACTTTGAAACTAAATTATAAAACAACTAGAAACAAAAGTGCTTGGAATTATATTCTACTAAGGAAAATCTATTAGTTTATTTGTTTTTGAATAATTTAAGTAATTAAAAATTAATAAGGAAATACATGAAAAAATGTGTATAAAATTTACATCTCAATTAAACTACTTGTCATTTCTTAATATGTGTTAAAAAAAAACAACCTGACTATCTTTGTTTGATTGAAAGGTATATTTTTTTAAAAAATGATTATGTATTTCAGTAAATTAATAAAGTGAGAGATCTTTTAACTTTGGAGAAATTCTACTTTTCTCTTTGGCGGTAAAGATGATATAGAAATTCATTTGGGCACTTTTCTCATTATAGAAATGAGAAAAAGAGTAAGTAAATTAGATTTATGTACATGTTTTCTCCTCTTTTGCGCTCTTTTATCATAACAAAACCAAAATAAGAGGGAAAAAAGAATGATATAAGAAAATGTAATAATTTGATTAACATTGTATTATATGGTGTACTTGTTAAATTATTTATAAGACTCAAGTTGTTTTTTGAATTAAAAGCTTAAGTAAGATTTCAAAAAATCACACAAAAGACTAAATTGAAGGTCGATCATAATTCAGGGATCTAAAAGTTTTAAAATAAAAACCAAAAAATAAAATTGTTTGAGGACTAAAATTATAAAGAAAAACTGTTAATCGACATAAATGCCTTTCAAAAGTTTTAACTGATTTAACAAAATTTTGGACAAAAGAACTCATAGCACAAATCAAAAATAATTTAAAGATCTAAAAAATTAAAAATAAAATTTAAGGATCAAAACTGAGAAAAGCAAATAATTTGAAGACTAAATCCGCTAATTTTCCAAAACATTTTCTTATTTTCGTAATATTAAATTCATAAAGCCATAACGTGTCGTGGCGCACAACCGCGTGTGTTTGGATCACGTCAGTGCGGCTCCGCCCTATATATATATATAAGTTTTGTGGCGCACCACCCCGGGCGGTGGGAACACGTCAGTACGGCCCCGCCCTGTGTATGTAGATAACCGCCCTGGCTATATTATATATGCATACATACATATATATGCATACATACATATATATGCATACATACATATATATATATATATATATATAGTTGGGGTTCAAATTCGTTTTATATATAATAGTTGTTGCTGTGTTTAATTGTTTCCCGACCGAGTAGTTAGTTGTACCCTACAAAAGCAATACTAAAATAAAAGAATACGCTGTTGAAAATCACTTAAATATTATATATATATATATATATATTTAAGGAAATACACGTTGATAATCACTTATCCACAATCTGGAGGAAAAGTGTTGGACCCCACTTTCAAAAACAATTTTCTCGTCTCTTATAGAAAAACTCTTCAGAATTTTTATTACATTCATATCTTAAAATTCTTCCAATCAGATATAGGTCACACAAATAATATTTTTTTAAGAATTTTTTTATTAAAGCCACAATTTTAAAAATTTTGTTAACTAATTTTATTTTTATTAAGATCATCTCTAATGCTAAACTATTAAGATTGAACAAATATTGTCATGCGACAACTAATAATTGAAATGTAATGTAAAATGAATAGAAAATTAATTTTAAAACTCATGTTCAATGTATAATTTCATTAATTTATTGTGTTGTTTACGTTGTCTATCCAAAAGTGAGATATGTTTGTTTTCACCTATTTAGTCAATACGTTAAATATGATTTTAAAAGATGACATCAATTAAAGACATTAATTGACATACTTTTTTTTATTGCTATTTAGACATTGGAGATTGTCTAAAAATATTCTTATACAAACACAATTTTAAATGAGTGTGTCTCCACTTTCCTCAAAATGAGAAGAGAGATTTATTTGGTTGAGCATAATTAGCTTTTTGTTGGATAATTGATATGGTATTATTATATCTCACATATAGAGTGACATATTAAAACAATAAAAATATACAGTTGATTAAAAATAAAATGAGGTATGTTTAAGTTTTTTTTAAAAAAATAAAATAAGGAAAGAGACCTCTTCAATCTCATAAACAAAAAATGAAATATAAAGAAAGGATGGGGCATAAATCTGACTTCCAGTATAGGTAAAAAATATGAACACATAAAAAATCAAATAGAAGGAAAGTCAAATTTATCTAAGTATATCAAAACTCTAGTCCTCCAGTTTAGCTCCTGAGGTGCAAATAATGTGTAATTTTATCATTTTCATCACTCAGAAATTAAGCCATGAGCCACTTGGTTCCCCTGTATTAAGATGTGGGAAACTTTGTCTCTATTGAAACAGATGAATTGCCGAATATGTCAGAGTAGCATCTGAATATGTCAAGGTCCTACTCATCATATAATGCAATGTACGACAAGTGTCAAATCTACCTCAATTCATAATGCAATTAGTCTCAAATTTCGAATCAAAATCAAACCATCTAAAATAACACGCAACTCAATCTTAAGAATAGCACAAAAATAGTAAAATGAACAAAAAACATGAATGCACCATCCACTATTGTCTCTAATAATTCCACTACATTAGTTCTACCGTCCTTAAAGATATCAATTTGTGTTCATCTTATGAGATTCTATAGATGATCTATGCTAAGAAGCCAAGATAGGTAAGGAACAAGAAGTAGATGATGTGACTCCAAAGAAGTAGATAAAGTGATTCTAAAGAGCCAAACAAAACACATGTCTCCGTAAGATTGGTCATATCAAGTTATGTTTAAGTGAGTTTCAGTCAATTAAATATTGTATGAGAGATAATTTTCATACTTGTGTAGGGCTTACAAGAATTTGATTTTTTCGCTTAATGTTTTAAGAATAATAATAAAAAGTATCGTTGGACATTTTAAATTTTAAAATGATTCTTCACTTAAGATGTGGGTTCCTCAAAAAAAGCAAAAACTTAAGATGTTGGTCCAAATATAGATTTTTTAAAGTTGTTTATTTCCAGAAAATCAAAACAAAAGAAAAGGGAAAATCTATGAAACTTAACACGGTTTTGGTTGGTGCCAAATCCTTTGTGTTAAAAGAAATTGGTGGTGTGAAATGAAGCTTCAAACTTCTTCACGCGAGGGAATGAATAATGACCATGGATGCCCCTCCCCCCCCCCCCCCCCCACCCAAAAAAACAGTAAAGAAAAGAAAATGAAGAACAAATTCAAAATCATGCTTCTTCACACAAGAAATTTGAGGTATTACAAATTACAATCAAGAAATTCAACTAAAGTACGAAGGATCTGTTTCTATTTGAATGATATGCTTGATGTAGCATTATTGATAAAATGTGGAGTTCTTATTGTGCTTGTTCTTTTATCTACATACTTGAGATGTAAATGAGAGAGAGGTCATATATGCCCTAATTATGCCTTTTAAGCACCCTCATGCATAAGGGCCACATCTTTTTTTGGAGAGAGGAAATCTATTGGCTTTCATATTTTGTTTTTTACAAGGAAAAGGGAAAAGTAAGAGTAAAAGAAATTATATATCTAAATCTAATTGAATAATAATTCTTTTAATAGTTAAAGTAAATTTACAACTAACTTAAAGAGAAAATCAAAATCCATTAAACAAAAGAAAGAGAAAAATTCATTTAGTTTTTTTTTTTTTGGTTTGAAGTCAAGCTTTTCCTTTAAGAAAAAAGAGGAGGAAGATAAGGAATTGGGAACGAGTTTGGGAAGCTTCTTGGTCAGAGTTGAATTCAAATCTAAAATTAGAGTAACAATTCTCTCATAATTTTCCTTTTTAAAAAAAAAAAAACCATTTTAAAGGTTGTTAATATAATATATTCATATTTTTACTTTATTTTTCTTATAGAGTTTAAGGGTTGCGAGGAAAAAAGATTGAAAACTTGTCATCAAAATCAATACCTCATACCATAAATTAATAGATATATAATATTTTCTTTACTCAAAACTATCTTGTACATGTTTTATTATAAGAAATTGATTTGACGATTATATTTATATTTTATGATGTAAAAAAATAATTGTCTTTACTAATATTGAAATACGATTTATTAGCTCTTAATTGAAATTTTCGAGATAAATTGGCATTCAAAGCCTCTCATCATATGGGTGTACCAGTATAACCCAAAAATAGATTGATACAATAATCATATATTGATACGAGAATAGAAATATTATGTTATTATGAAAATGATAATTAATAAGGACATTGTATGGTGTTTTAAAAGAAGCCGCTCACTTGAGTCATGTTCTCCTGATATTGGAATCGGAACAAAAATTGCATGGTGAAAGCTTCTTTGTTTTGGATTGTATGTTATAGTACTTTTTTTTTATTGCATGTAGTAATTTACCATATTATTCAATTATTTTAAGTAACAATATTAATTAGAAGTAGGGCATAAATTGATTTACAAATAGGTTAGGGTGATAAAATTTCAAAATATTAAGTGAATGTATATAAATGTTTTAAGTGTGAAAGTAATTCTTTGTTCGTTTTGAATTGCCTTAGAGTATGTATTTTTTAGTAAAGAGCACATGTATTTAATGCATTCATTTCTTAAAAAAAAAAATTATAAAATATGTTTTTCTATATTATTATATTTTGGGAACAACTCTCACCGTTTTCAATAATTTGCCTTCAAAAAATGTGGACATGGGGAACATGTTACATGTGCTATTATTGATCATAATGATTCGAATGCACTTTTTCATGACATGTGGCTTTTGCATTCCTAGCACTATCAATTAGTATATCCTTTTTTTTTTAATTTTTTTTATTTCTATGAAGTTTACATAGAATGAATTTTTTTTTTTTTTTTGCATTACATAGGATGAGGTTCTTTGGTTACAGAATGAATTTGTTAATTTTGACATCCATTGCGTGTTATTAAATTAATAATTTGATTTAATATTTGGTTCATATTTTTAAAATTAACAGTCAAATCAATATAAAAAAATAAATATTTTTCCATACTTGATGGAAATGAAGATAGAGTAGTTGGTCAGTGCCTTAACTTAAGAGTTGAAATCACTATTTAATTTTTAACTAAAAGAATAATAGATAAAAAAAGCAAAACAAATTCCTAAAACATGTAAGAATAATAATATTGGACTCATCAAAACTCGAATATAATACCAATAAAGCACAATTATAAATAGGGATGTTAAAAAATTGAATCGAAAATTTTAAAAAAATGATTTGGTATTTATTTTTTCAGTTCGGTTAATTGAAATATTTCAAAATTATTGTTTGATTTTTTTATTTGAATTTTAGAAATTTCAGTTAAATCGAAAAATTGATTTTTAAATTTTTTTATAAAAGATGTAATTAATATTTAACTAAATTTATTTATTTAAAAAATTAGTTAATTTTTATCTTTTTTTATTTGAAGTGTTTTTGTTATTTACAAAATAATGATTAAAAATTATAAAAAAAGTTCATTTATATTTTGGTATATTATGAATCATTTTCAATATTTTTTTTATTAAAAATGTGTAAATAATAAGATAATATGATTTAATTATTTAGAAAATAAATTTTCTTTCTTTTGCTTATGTCCAAGTGTGTCTAAGTGTGTGGATGTATTTAGCATTATCATTTCATTTCATCATATTTATTTAAGTTCATTAAATTTTTTTATAAAAAAAAATTAAAATTTTCAATCTAAAATCAAATCGCAAAATTGAATTTGAAAAACTGAATCGAAATTATAAAATTTCTTTCTTTTGCTTATGTCTAAGTGCGTGGGTGTATTTAACATCATCATTTCATTTCATCATATTTATTTAAGTTCATTAAATTTTTTTATAAAAAAAATTAAAATTTTCGATCTAAATCGAATCGCAAAATTGAATTTGAAAACTGAAAAATCGAAAAAAAACCTAAATGTACACCCATAATTATAAATGCATTAGTATTCAACTTTTCAAATTCATATTGAAAAATGAGTAGACTCATTTCCTGATAAGTGAGTTAAATTATAGCTTATCTAAGCCATAAAAAAACCCTCTTCTTAATTAGGAGCACTTACATTTAGGGGTGTTCATTCGGTTTTTCGGTTCGGTTTTTACAATTTCGGTTCGGTTTTTCGGTTTTCGGTTTTTTTACTTGGATAAACCGAACCAAACCATATTAACTATACTACGGTTCGGTTTTTAAATTTCGGTGTTCGGTTCGGTTCGGTTTTAAACCGAAATTTCACTCTTTTTTTTGTTTTTTTTTTAAAAAAAAAATTCAATGAGTTTTTTTTTTTTTTTACAAAAAAAATTCAATGAGTTTAAATAAATATGATTAAATGAAATGATGATGTCAAATACACAAGCACATTCAAAAAATAGGCGAAAGAAAATTTATCAATTAAATCATATTATTATATTATTTACACATTTTCAATGAGAAAAATATCGAAAATGATTCATAATATACCAAAATATGATGAATGAACTTCTTTTACAATACTTAATAATCATCTTGTGGATACAAAAACACTTCAAATAGAAAAAGATATAAATAATTTTTGAAGTAAATAAAATTGGTTAAACATTAATTACAATTTTTTTTTTATAAAAAAAAACTTCGGTTTTTCGGTTTAACCGAAGTTTCTAAAGTTGAAACCGAAAACCGAACCGTAATTTTAAAAAATTTCGGTTAACCGAACCGAATAAACCGAAAAACCAAAATACCAAACCATTTTTAAAATTTCGGTTCGGTTCGGTTCGGTTTTTCGGTTCGGTTCGGTTTTTGAACACCCCTACTTACATTGGATAAGTCATAAGAAACATAACATATTTTAGAGATTTTATGATAACAGGTTGAATGATTAGGGGTGGATTAGTAAATTAACAAGCGGACTCAACTTTATTTTATTTTGTGTCAAAACATGTTGAGTTGGTGTTATATACGTTTAAAACGCCATTTGATCTGAATTAACGATTCTATTTTGTAGTAATCTTGTCGGGAATGTCATTCCCAGACGCAACAAAAAATGTAATTGTAATTAGAGTATTGCAATTAAAGTAATAAATCTTGATTAAGATGTGGTTAAGATAACATAACATATTTTAGAGATTAAATTATCTGTCATCCTGGCATGATCTTTTTAAATTCTTGGAAATTAACAATTTGAGGAGATTAGGATGACACATCAGATGGATTTCCTCAACTCAAGAGCCAATGAGGCGTTTCTGGCCTCAAAAGGCCGTTTTATAAATATCTGGCCTTTTGGTTTTCCAAAAAAGAAAATAAATAAATAACACTTCATTTATTTCTTTTTATAAAATTTTATAAGTAATTTTACGCATATTAAAAAATTATTTTATTTTTTATTATATTATTATTATTATTATTGTTAAAATAAAATATTTATTATCCCTTTCTTTCTCTTGATTAAATATAAATAAAAATGTATAAAAACAAGGACGGAGGGAGTATGTGGCATTTTCTAAATTTCTTTTCCCTGGATAAAGATTACTCAGCACTTCAACCGTCAGCAGTGACTGTGCTAGTCTTGGAGTTGCCAGTTGCCACAGAGAAAATGGAAAAAGACTAGGGGTAGAATTGGAAAGTCAGTTATAACATCCTCAGATAAAACCCCCCACAGCCCCACTCTCACCACCGCCAAATTGCATTTCACCAACCACCTCTTTTTAAAGTTTTTTAACATTTCATTCCAATTTTACCCTCCACCTCTTGCCCCCTCGGTTCATTTCTCTCTCTATCTACCTTTTTTTTTTGATAAGTTTATTAATTTTAGCCTCCACCTGTTGCTCCCCTCTGTTCATTTCTCTCTCTATCTACTTTTATTTTTTATATAAGTTTATTAGATGGATAGTATCATGCTTATTAGATGGATAGTATCATTTAATGGTAATGGTGAAAACGAGACGGGTCGACCTCATTTCAATCCAAGCTCGACCTCTGAGGATGATCGAGCTGCTCGCGATCTGCTTGACTCATTTGCAGTCTTAATATTATTATTTTCTAAAATTTATCATTAAATTGTTACAATTTATCATTTATATTTTTTATCTTTTATTTTACATTTTAAAAAAATGCAAACAATTATTTACATCACAATGCAACACCACCTGATAGGTTTTGAGAAGAAATTACATCTTTATGATGTCACTTCCATTGAAAATCACCGTTGAGTGTGCTAGTGGGATACAAGCAGTTATCTAAAGTTTGCCAAACATATAAAAAATTAAAATAAAAGATAAAGAATATAAATAATTTAGTGGCATAATTCATTATTTTTTACATTTTTTTATTCAAAGTTTATAAAAATACTCCATCCTTCATGTTAATGTAATGCATTTTGAGATTCGTAAATTAGTATAATATAAATATTTTAAATTAAAAATAATTATTAATGAAATTTAAAATAAAAATATGTTTTATTTTAAAAATTAAAATTTTAATTTTAAATAAATTAAAATAGAATTATGAATATTTTATTACGAATGGAGTGAGTGGAGTGAGTACTATTTATGAATTGGGATAGATTTTTCATCACGCAGAAAGTAGTTAAATTTGTTTGACAAGACTAGATGGTTTTGTCTTGAAAATATACAAAAATAATATATGAATTGAATAAAACAATGATATATAATTTTATTTATTTGAAAGGCATAGGTAATTCCCAATAGAATTAAACTAAAGAGACACCACATGAAGTGCATTAGGTTCAATACATACCATATAAGTATGGCTCTTTTGAGTGAGACAATGGGCTATGTCATTAGCAGCTCGAGGAACATAATGTATACACAATTTTGCAATAGTTGTAAAAAGTGGTGTAATGGTGATATAATCATATTTCATTTTTTTACTTCATTGAAAAACTCTAGAAAATCACTTTCTAACTAAAATTTAGGGTAAATAGACAATACAATAAATATAATCTTAATTTCATAACTTGGATAAAATACTTCAGAATTTGATAAGTATTTGAGGGTGAAAAAAATATTGAATGCCTAAATCAATAACATTTTCCTTCACTAGACATATCAAAGTCACACTTAACTACATTAATTACTAGTTATTTACCTTGGACAGAGGTTGATTGCACTGTTGTTAAGACATCATAGCATCTCCATGCACAATTTGAATGTAAAGAAAGTTGTCTTTCGAAATCAAAATCAAAGTCTAGAGTATCATCAAATTTTTTTCTGCAATGCAAATATCATGCAAATATTATCTGTTGATATTTTCTTTGATATACTGGTTTATCATATATACATAATATTAATTTTTAAAAAAATTCACAAATTAACAAATGACAAGTGAACTATATAATTAATTGTTAACATTATACATTATATATGATTTTTAAAAATGAATGATGTGGTTCGATACTCCAATTATCAATTGATACATCATATAAATATTTTTTAAATTGACATTAATGCATTAAAGATTCTAATTGATAAGACTACACAGGTAACTTTTACCTTTTAAAATTATTTAAAATTAAGATCAGATCTATTTTTGTGTAGTAAGAAGATTTAAGTTTTAAATTAAAAATTGTTTTAAACGTTTTGAATGGGAGAATTAAGAGAGGAAAAATAAAAAGAATTTTTAAAGTCTAATTCAAATTCAGCTTTAAGTAATGCGCAACTCAATTGAGAAACAATATCACGTATCTATTTAAATATTATAAGTCTAAATAGTACTATATATATATATATATATATTTAAAAATTTCAAATTTGACGAATAAAGTCTCTTTGACCTTTTTGCCCCCATAAAGCCTCGTCGCGAGGTAAAAGTTGGACGGCCACTATTGCAAGTCCCAAAAGGTTTCCATTCCAGAAGATGACACTAAAGCGCGTTACACGCGCCGGTAAAGTACGTGAAGAAATGTTGGATTTCGGCTCTTGTTTTTGTGTTCCTTGGCGGATGCTTCGTCCTGGCCTATAAATACCCGCCATAGACATCAAATTGTATTCAACTTTCTCATTCATCCAATATTCCGTAAGGCACTTCTGATTTGATTTCACTGTTTCCATAAAATACTGTAAGAAAGAAAAAATCTCGCATTTTTCAACTTTCTGGATTCTCTGCTAGTCTTATTAGAATCATGAAACAGACATTACCGGTGACCGTTGACGGAGAAATGCAGGCGCCTGATGTTTTTATAGTCACTTCCGACGGCGTTCGCATCCCGGCGCATTCTAGCATTCTTGTGAGTTAGAATATCATATCATCTCTGTAATTTAGATGATAAATTCAAAGCATGCTTGCCAAAGCATTGAATCTGATGATGATTTCGTTTGTGAATGCATGTTTTATTTATTATATTTTTAGTTTCTTTTGAGGAGTGATTCTGTATGTGTTTATTGGAGAAATTTGTAATATTAATGAAGAAAATGACGTATCAGGCTCTTGCTTCTACGGTTCTGGAGAACATAATTGATCAGCCGCGGAAGCACCGGAGCTCCGATCGAACAATTCCGATACTTGGCGTTCCTTGTGACGCTGTTTCCGTGTTCGTTGAGTTTCTCTATTCCGCCAAGTTAGTTCCTTAAATTCGTGCCAATCATATTTCTTCACTTATATATTTTATTTTGAATTTACTATTTTTAAATTGAAAAAAAAAAACTGATTTCGAACACTTAAATATTGTCTAAATATTCCGTAATTAAAGACGAAATCATTACGAAGCAATCATCGCCGTCCTTTTGCTAAATTTGTGAAAC
This sequence comes from Apocynum venetum, assembly GCA_019593545.1. Lineage (NCBI taxonomy): Eukaryota > Viridiplantae > Streptophyta > Magnoliopsida > Gentianales > Apocynaceae > Apocynum > Apocynum venetum. Next base: position 250,090 of record SRSM01000798.1, on the reverse strand, counting down.
GTGGCACCGTTACCGTCGTAGTTAACTTCTTTTGGTGCCGCGCAATAAACCGACAAAACAATTGAATCCATATATTATGGAAAAGGAAATAGTTTTATCTGGAGGATGTGAATTGACCAGATCGCCCCTGTATGTTCAGGTGCAATGAGAAGCAGATGGAGAAGTATGGCATACATTTGCTGGCTCTGTCTCATGTATATTTGGTGCCACAACTGAAGCAAATGTGCACCAGAGGGTTGGCGGGCCGGCTAACGATTGAGAATGTTGTGGATATCGTTCAGCTGGCTAGGTTATGTGATGCTCCTGATTTGTACCTCAAGTGTATGAAAATGTTGTCAAATAATTTCAAGTCTGTTGAGGAGACAGAAGGATGGAAGTTCCTCCAAAAGCACGACCCTTGGCTTGAACTTGAAATTCTGGAGTTCATTGATGAAGCCGAATTGGTATATAATCTAACACTCATTTCCTTAAATCTTACTGTCTTTAGATTTTTATTAAAAAAAAGTCGTGTGTTGATTGACGTGAAAAGCCTTTCAGAAATATGAATAAAGACTATGATTCCATTCAAGATTCTTTTTCTTGTGTTGCACTAGGAAATTGATTAAAAGATGGACTTAACTTTTGGTATAATGTGTAAAAGGTTCCAAAATCATGTAGAATGAGAAGCTAGAGGAAATTATTCCGGAGGTTGTTGCCAAAAGAGATGAAATTCTGACATACAACGTTTTCTTAATTATCATTTGCTAAAAGACATGGGATATGCTGTGCAGGAAGGATCATGGGTAGTTTTGATGTTTCATTATCCAGTTACATGCTGAGTGATTTGAATTTACTTATTCATCTTCTTATGTTGAAGGACAAGAGACATAAAATTCTATTTAAAAAGATTATTAATTGAATTATGATTACATTATTATTGACAATTGAGTTTTTCTGTAACAGAGGAAAAAGAGGACAAGGAGGCATAGACAGGAGCAGAGCTTGTATTTACAATTAAGTGAAGCAATGGAGTGTCTAGAACATATATGTGCAGAAGGTTGCATCAGTGTGGGGCCTTATGACATGGAGCCAGGCAAGAAAAAGGAACCATGTAGCAAATTCTCAACATGCCATGGCCTACAGCTTCTCATTAAACATTTTGCTACTTGTAAGAAGAGGGTAAACGGAGGATGCCTTCGATGCAAACGTATGTGGCAGCTTCTAAGATTGCACTCTTCAATTTGTGATCAATCTGATGTTTGCAGAGTTCCCTTATGCAGGTAACTGAAAATTTTCTACTCATGTATTCCATTTATAAAAACAAGAATATTTAGTTTCTTTAAGGTAGATGATTCGGATTTTCCTTTTTTTATTATACTGTTGTGAGTGGTATACGGGGAAGAAGTTTCCTTTAGGACTTCTCAAGTGGCTGATGTCTACTAAAGTTAGTCCTCCATTATGCATACTGGCAACTTTAGGTGATCCCTAAATGTTTATCTTGCGACAATTGGATCCAAATGTGTCCCTTGAAATGGATAAACAATTGCAACAATTTAGTTTTTTTGGTAGGGTCAGATTCTTTTCTTCCAAGTCAGATGCCCTTTAATTAGTGTTGGTTGCTTGATCCCAATTTTTACCTGTGGCCACCATTGATGTTTGTAATATATATGAATTGTGAATGTTAAAATTAAGATTCAAGGCAATCTAATTAACTTGGAACACATTGAACCTGGCTAGTCTTCCTTCAGAAATTAGAAAATATTACTGCTCAGAAGTTCTCTAGTTTTAACATTGCTTTCTTTTGTTCTCTATTTTGAGGGAGAGATATTTCACGGGCTTAAATTTGGTGGTGCTTAGTATAGGTATGATAGTAGAAAACAGCTGGAAGTTTTTTTAATGTTCCAGACTTGTCTTCCTTCAAATATACTTTGTCACTAGCAGAAAAAACTCCACAATTCATGGTGGAATCAAATGTGTTTGTAGAAGATGACTTTTGAATTAATAAAATTATCTGTTAAATCTTAAATAGGAATTTATTTTTTTAATTTTTATTTTAAAGAAATGAACTTCAATTTTGACCATTCAAGACAAGGTGTATGCTAATATGAAACTGTAGACGTCACATCCAAAGTCTCTTCTCAATACCAAACATCATAATGACATTATTTGTCCTTTGTATACCAAAAATATCCTCTCAAAAGTTTTGGTAGCTCATTTATTCAGAGTTTCTATGTCCACCACTCCTTGTTCGTATTTTAGACAGCTCACTAAGTGAATGAATCAGGCAGTTGTTGAGTCACGTTTGAAATGATATGTCAAATTCCATTAATTGGATCATAGGATCTAAATATCTCTTACAATTATTATCCTAGTTTCTTTTGCTCATTCACTTTCTTATCCATTTGTATAACAGTTTTACTCTACCCAAAAAAAAAGTATTAAGGGTTTTACTAAGATATTTTCAGTTGTATTCATGCCAGATCTGTAAAAGTGCTATAGATTTTTTTTTGCCCCTAACTCTGCAACACTGTTGTGTTTTTTTACAGGCAATTTAAACTGAAGGCACTACAAGAGAAGAAAGGCGACGATGCAAGATGGAAATTGCTTGTGAGGAAGGTGGTTTCAGCAAAAGCTATTTCTTCCTTGTCCTTGCCAAAGAGGAAGAGAGAAGAAGAACCAAGAATGAACCTCAGTACTCATCCTGGTATTAGAAGAAGCTTCAAATTATGACATACTAATTGTTAAAAAAGGATAGATTAGAAATCTTCTTTTTGTTTTTTGTTTCTTGTCTTCTCTTTAGTTATATGTGCAAATGGGTGATCTTGAAAGCTGTATTAGTAGTAGTACTTAATAGTTTTCGTAAATGTACAATGGTGTTTCCAAGTTACTGTCTCCTGCCGGTGCCCATTTTTCTTTTATTTTGGGTCAGCAGTGATGTGATTGGAGTTCATCCTTCTTAATTCCAGCTCCATGCTTAGACTTTAGAATCATCAAGGCATGTAAAACAAAAGAGAAATCAAATCATTGATTGTTCTTATGCGAGTAAAAATCTTTTAAAGTTGATTAGTGTTACTGCGTTTTGATCCTTTCTGCAATAATAGTTTGTGGGCTATATTGTCTTCAGAAATGATAAAGTCATGTTCATCATCAAAGGAAACCTTGATTATAGGAATAGGCATATGCTCCACACATATATATATATACAATCAGAAATTTAAAACTAAACAAAGAAGCTTTACCAATTGAAACAGTACAGGATTACTTATTGATTTAGGTAATCTTTCATTCCTTATTCTTCTCTTTCTTTCTTCCAAATAGACAGCTTTTATTGCTCGCATTGAATGCGCTTTCATAGTATTTCCTGAACTGTATTAAATAATAATCATGAATATTAGTATTTTATAATACAATCCCAGTTGACATGAATTGAGGACCTTGAATTCAACCAAACCGAAAAACAAAAAACTTGGCAACTCTTTATTAATCTTTGAAGTTAAAAAATGCTTGCTTTTAAATTACATAGATATTTAATTGATAAAATTATCTTCATCAGATGAATATGTCTAAACATGCTGTGTAACGGTCCTGTGTCATTTTTTATTAAGAATACGAGACATACACTCTTCTCATATAAATATGGAATATTAATTAACGCATTTAGTAAAAGAACGCAATTTTAAAATACGTCTCTCGGACGGTGACTAAAGCTAGCAATTCATTAGACTGTATCTCGGTTGTTTGTAATGTCTTTTTAGTGAAATCAATGTCAAAGTAACAATATTTATTAAAGATAATTGAATCATATAGTAGAAGGTAATCAGAGATAAGTTATTAATTTACCGCTTTATTCCCATATTTGAATGAGTAAGGTAAAAATATTTATTAAAAATAGTTTATTTTTCTTTTATTTTTGCCCAATTTTGAACAAAAGTAAAATTAATTATTTTAAAACTAAATCCAATTCCTTCGTTTCCTTTCACCCAAGTGAAATATTTAACCCTTCTCCTCTCCTCTTCTTCATTTCTTTTCCTTCTTACTCTTTCAATCTCTTTTTATAAGACGTTAGAGATAGATCAATGAGCATTATCTTTTCTTAACATACTCTTGTATATTTTTGTTTAGAAAAAAAGAAAGAGAAGATAGATAATAAAAATAAAAGTAAATTTTGTTTTGTGAATTAGGAAGAGCAAAGAAATAAGTATGATTAAATAAGGAAAATATTAAAAAAAAAAAGGAGTAAAACATCTCTAAAAATTCGTAATATGTTTATATCCAAACACAGGACATTGGAGCGGCCACTTTATAGATATTTTATGGAGAAGACGGGACCAAACAAGGCAGGAAGTTTGGTAATGCATGATGCGACTGCAGCGGCTGCTAATTGGCAAGGAATTTCACAGCAGCAATAACTCCTCTCTGCTACAAATTGAAAGGTCACCTTATAGCTGCTTTACATGTTGACTAAAATTGCAAAAGATAGCTAGAATTTGATTTGATTTTATGTGTTTTTGGTGATTTTAACAATACACAAGTTTTTTTTTGTTTTTGTTTTTGAGAAATCATTAATAAAAAAAAGTCTCGTCAATCTATCTAATTCATTCTTTCCCATTCACCAACCTAGAAAGATGGAAAATCTCCTAAAATCTTTTATCAAATTGGACGTTTGAGTTGATAGTGTGTTGCTTTGCTTGGCAACTTAGGATTTCCACTACATTCAATATGTCCAGTAGTAGAAGGTTTTGGACAGCCACTCAACTACAATTTCCACTTTGTAGATTCTTTTAGTGCCTCTAATATCACAGTCCTTTTCACAATAAAAATCAACTTGATATATCATGTTGATATTTTTATGTGCATGTACGAAAGAGAAACTATGATGTGAAGTAAAAACAAGAGACAGAAGCAAGAATTCAATGAATTATTGACTAGCAGAGGAGATTGAGATGGAGAAAGACATTGAAGTGAATATTCGGTTGGAACTCTAGAAATGCGAGTTAGAAGATATGCCAACCATCTGTAATATTACTCGGTTTAAAATAATGAATCTTCAGATGTCCAAAGTTTAGAAGATATTCTGATAATCCTCATGATAATAGAGTTGAGGATGATTCAATACTTTGGAACCAATCACAAGAAATGAAGCCATGATCGTGGTAACAAATCTTCATAATTGAAACTTTTGGATGTAATGAGAAAAGTTAAATATGAAATTTATCTAGATTTGAATTTCATTAAAAAAAAACGACAATAAATTCATATTTTAATAAATTATTCTAGTTATATTTGTAATTTTAGAAAATTATTAATTGATGATATTGACAGAACGATAGGTTTATATAGAGATTTTATTAAAAATTATTATATTATTAATTTTTTAAAATTGATAATTTTTTAAATTGGCCGTAGTGAAGACCATATGAAAATATTATTTTAGAGATGTTTTCAATTTATGGAGTATTAATTTATAGAGGTTCTACTGCAGTTCCTTACTAATGGTTTTTAAAACATAGACTTTTTAATTTAACTTCTTTTCTTTTATTTCTTTTTAATTTTTTAAAAACCAAAACCTTAAATTCAAACTTATTGATAAATTAAAAAGTGTTGGTTGATAGAATTATTAATTTGACAGCTGTGCGACATACTCTCATCACTAAACGTGTTGGTTGGTAGAGTCTTTAATTAAATTAGTAATTGATTTGTTTGAGCTAATTGAGATTAACTTAACTGTAAAGATATAAATATGTTTAAATTGATTCATATTCTAAAACCAACTGCTCAATAAAACTTTTTTTAGTTAGGATTAATCCCATTAAAATATAACTTGTTACTAATTTCTTGTTAACATTTTTTAAAATGTAGTCTCTTAAATAACATAGTTTCTTTTATTTCTTTTTAAATTTGTTAAAATTAGTTTTTAAAAATCAATCTAATCCCCCCAAATCCCTTTTGATTAATATACTTAAATTTAAGAATTTTCAATTGTTGTCATGTATACTCTAAAATATTTTTGGAAAGTGTATTTCAGTATTAAAGAATAACATTTATCGACTTTGATTTGAAATATCCATTATTAAGGGATGAGTTCTTGATATGTATAGGAAGAAAAAATGAAAATGGAAATAATAATAATCATAATAATAGTAATGACAAATCTTTTCTTATCGTGTTTGGATTACAAAAATGAAATTAGAGATGATCTCAATATCGCACCCCTCAAATTACATTTTTACCCTTAATCTCTCTCTCTCCCCCCCCCTATTCTTGCAACAGGCATTATCAAGATTTAGTTGGAGTTTCTTGTCGTTTTAGCATCGAATTCTTGCAATTAAAGATCAGTTCCTAATACCCATTGAAGATTATTTTCCTATTCTTATTGATTTTGCTTGTTTTATGGCGATTTTAGTACATAAATGTGTTTGTTGCCATTGCAGGGAGTTTCACATAAATGCAATGAATATTGAGTTGATTGTTGTGTTATATTTCCATTATTTGTTAGGTTATCTTCCTAAATGGTTATTTTGTAGATTGCTTGGTTGAATTATGTGCTAAATTGGTCCGATTAGTATGAAGTTTGCATTTCGGTTGACTGCATTTATGTTGCCTAAATGTCATGAATTTTTATTTAATTATTGTGTAAAACTTACATAAATCTCTTTGGTTATGATCCTATTATATTAATATATAATTTATTTGGTTGAATTCTTTGAGAAATAGTTGAATTTATGATTTTTTTTTATCATGAAATTTGCATGCATTGAAATATAGTTGCTCAGAAGAACTTTTCCAAGTTTGAATGCTTGATTGATGCCTGGAAGGATCGACCGGGAGGCACTGTGTTCGAGTTCTTGACAACATTTTTTGCATTAAACAATTACTTCTATGGCTAATCCAAATGTAAAAAAATTGGAAACTAGTCCCAGATTGGAGGCTAAATTAAAATACTCAAAGTTCCTATGATATCACTATCACAAAGTTTTTCCGGACCAACGTACGCCTTTAGATTTTTAAAATGATTATTTTGTATTGAAAATTTCATGGTTGAATTCAATTATATATATATATATATATATATATATATATATATTGAATTGCTTAAGACAGCAACAAAAAAAAAGAAGAGAAAATAATTATATAGAGAGAAATATGATAAACTATAGAGGGACAAAAAAGGTAAACTCCAAATTTGAGTTCGGGAAACCTATATATATATATATATATATATATATATAGAGAGAGAGAGAGAGAGAGAGAGAGAGAGAGAGAGAGAGAGAGAGAGAATATTGACTTGGCAAGAACTAACAATGTAGTTGTTATTTTAAACTTATAAGATCAATGAATTAAATCGAAAAATAAAATAACACACAGTACATTGTTATTCATTGCCTAAGTCAATATTATCTTATATTTAATCCTTGGAAGATACATCTGAGTATGAGAAGGTGGTTGCCTAGTCAATATTGTCAATACTATTTAATCCTTTTTTTTTCTTTTGATATTATTGTTAACGTGTCTTAACATAGAACTATAAACAGTTTTTAATTATTATAATCGCTTTTAACTCCAAAATTTTCCTAAACTGCTAAGAATAAATTGTTTTTTTTAATTGGGAACATCATCAAACAGTAAAGATGGATAAGGTTTTCCAGGGAAGGAGAAAAAGGGTAATTGGGGAAAGGCGGAGGCATCTTGAATTCTTCATTGTAGATATAATGAATTTCCCCTCCCGCTACCGAGTTTGAATATGATTAAAAAATTCACACTTGCAAGAAATATTTGGTAATATTGAAAACATATGTAAGCGATTTTAGAAATCAGTCACAACTGTATAAATTAAAAATTTTAATTTAACTCTTATCTAGTTAGCTAGGACAAATAAGAATCTATTCCACAAAGACTTGTTAAAATTCTATAATTTAAGTTTATTTATAAAAATGATTTTTTTGAGTTTGTTGGATTTAAAAACTAGTTTGTTTATAAAAAAGAATATTTATTTTAGCTTTTGACAATTTTATGAAAAAAAAGTCATCAGCTAGTATTAAGTTATCCTTTGATGAGATTTGTCCTAGATAAAATGACAAAGAAATGTTGTATTGTTGCTTTTAGAATCCTAGATTATATATGTAACATTTCACATTTTTTCAAAAATATTCAAAATAGAAAATATAATCTAATAGGTAAGTCAAAGAATATACCAAATTTAAAATAGTTAAAATTCCTAAATCATGAATCAAAATCCCAAATTTCAAATTATAAATTTGAAACAAAAACAATCTTTTCCAGATAAAACTAAAATATAAACATAACTATTCGTAGTTCGAAAATGAGCACATAATTTAAATCAAAATAAAAAATGGTTGGTTATTCTCCGTCCCTACATTGCAACCCATCAGTCTGCAAATGATTTAAAAAAAACATAATACATGGGTTAAGTACAAAGTACTCAGTGGGAGTAAAGTGTGACATTTTACAAGGATATATACATTGCAAATATCATATAAATATAGATAGTCAATGTATGTCACGAGTCAAAGACTCCTGTTTAATTCGAACTAAAGCCTCTGTTTCATCGGACATAAGTCCCTGTTTTATTGGGCCTAAGCCCTCGTTGTTTGATGACATATGCATTAGATATTTATATGCGCATTTATACCATCATTGTACACATATCACATTAGAATTTAAAAGTGCACAATTAATCATGGAATAAATAACATATATAATATGTAAATATAAATATTTAAATAATCAAATAAGATTAGGACTCCCACCTTAAATGCATATATAAATGCATGTTAAGTTGTGTGAAAAAACTAGCTCCATAAATCCTTGTTTCCTATATTGAAAGTATTCAATGAATTAGAACATTGAAAAGCTAAACTAAATAATTGATTTTAACTAAATAAATAAATAATCTAATAAAAAGGAAAAGAATGGCTTTTTGAAAAATTGAAGGAAATATTTGACATTTTGAAAAGGTTTGGGAACACTTTTGGAATATGAAAAAGGTAATTTTTGAGTTTGGAAAAGTTTGGGGTCAAGATGTAATTTTAAAAACATTAAGGGGTCAACTCATAATTTCGAAAGTTTGGGGATTAAAAAAGAAAATTTTGAAAATATGGGTTGAAACAGAATTTAAATAAGTCTTGTGGTATAAAAAGAGAATTTTTTTAAAAAAAATTGGGTAAAAATATAATTTTTAAGAAGTTTGGAATCAAATTGAAAATTCTAGAAAGATTTAAAAACTAATTTGAAAATTTTAAAACATTTGTGAGTAAATCTGTAAATTCGTGAGTGGTTAGGCCAAAAATCAGTGACCATGTTTTTCCCCACTCTCCCCTCGCAGCTTGGCTTCTCAGGTTTCAATCCAGCCATTCAATTGAATTTGTGCAGCCTCTCAATAAAACAAAAGGCTATTCTTGTTATAAAAAAAGAAACGAAAAAGTGTAATGTGGTTCTCAAGTACAGCTTCAATAAGCAAATTGAGATCTCCATGAAAAAGGGTAGAATCTGGGCATTGTCCAGTTCCAAGAAAGTGAGTCCAACTGAGGATTTTAATTAAAAGATGAGGGAGGAAGTGTGTCTTTTGAGAAAAGATTAGGGGAGTTTAATGGAATTAACCCAGAATATTTTAATAAAATTAGGCCGAATAGGACATACTTGCCTTTTAGCAAGACCAAGAGACTTCAAGAACCTTTTGATTTTCAACTCCATTGCAAATGAGACTTAGACTTTGGCCAGGCTGTTGAAAGGAGAACCAAAGTGTGTGGAAAGAAGGAATGCACAATGAACCATTTTCCTCAAACAAGGAATCTTCTAAGGCCCTACTTCTGATATACGAATATATTCCAGGTAGCACGTTGGCGTACCACCTGATACCAAAGACTTGATTAGACAGACTATCAAAATGTTTTGGTGGGCAACTAAGAACAATTGTGTTTTTGAGGGAACAAAGATCAATTGTTTGCTATAGCAAATGCTAAAGTGCTTCGTGATCATTCTGTTTAGAGCTTTATGACCTCCTAGGTTGGGTCTAAATTTATATATTTAGAATATTTATTCACAAAATTAAATGACAATGTTCCCTCTTAATTTTTCCCCCCCCCGACTCCCCTCCACCACCACCCCCCCACCCAAGATCCAACATACTAATTGAGGTCGTCCTCCTTTTCTTCACCACAGTGCTAGACTACTTTCGGCTGTTGGTCTGGTCTGTTATCAGAGTAACCTTAATAATGATGATCCTGTTGGATTGATGGGGGAATAGATCTAACACACTGTCCCATAATGACTCGATTCCTTTCACTATCCTAATATTGAGTGTATAGGCACCACAATAAAGAAAATAAATATCCAACCATGAAGTACAAATGCTACATTTATTTTTTATTTTTTTAAGTTGGAATCAATTTTCATTTTTTTAAAAAAGTCAAAAGCAATTTTTCCAAGTTATTGAATAAGATATGTGCTTTTTTATCCTAGAAAGAAGAGTAACGTTTTGAATATTCATTTTGAAAGCTACAAAACTTGTAAGAGTAATGTTATTGATTGTGATAATTGCTTTTAAGATGATAATTCAATATTGATCTAAAATTACATAAAATATTTCGTTATTTTATAATTAAACGTTAACATTTGACTTAATTTAAAATTTAATAATAACTTTTTGTTTCATTAAAATAAAAATTCTCTATTTTTCATGCAAATTAAGAAATTTTTTTTGCACCGTACCGGGCCGGGCCGTTTCCTTGCTTTAGTTTGTACCTAACCCAAATGAACGACCAGGTTCGTCGCTCGTCCCTCTATATATATACATATATATTCAGACATGTACATATGTGCGGAGGATTGACAATGGCGTCGTCCAATGAAGGAGAAAGGGGAAGCAAGTCAACGAACCCTGCTTTGGATCTGGATCTGAATCTGGATGCTCCGTTTAAACCAGGCATCGAATTGGCTCAGTTTGCCGCCGGATGTTTCTGGGGAGTGGAATTGGCGTTTCAGAGAATTGAAGGAGTCATGAAAACTGAAGTCGGATACTCTCAAGGTCATGTCCATAACCCGAATTACAAGCTTGTTTGTACCGGTACAACTAACCATGCTGAAGTGGTTCGGGTTCAATTCGACCCTGTTGTTTGCTCTTATTCTATGCTACTCTCTCTCTTTTGGTCCCGCCATGATCCCACCACCCTCAATCGCCAGGTACATGTACATCCATTTTATTACTTTTCTTTTTATTCTTTAATCAGTAACAGTACTGTTTTCCGAATTTCCATAATAATTTGATGGTTTTGTCATTTGTGCTTGTGCTAGCTGAAATTTTTGAAGTTTGACAAAAAAAGTATTTATTTGAAAATTAATATAATATTTTTATATTTAAGGTAGCTTTTTTAAAAACTGTTTTTTCTTCTTCTTAATATTAAGAAGCAGAAGCTGTTTATAATAATTTCAACTAAAAATCTAAAACTGAGAATTGGGCCTAGTACAATTTGTGTATAGAGTATATATATTTCTGTTCACTTTGAAGTTTGAAAGTCTCAAAATCATGTTTTGCTTTTTAAAGAAATTTTTACTAAATAACCCTCCAATTATGAGCGTTTCTTAGTTAACGATTTATGAGGAACTTTTATAAATATAATCTAGAAATTCATTACCATCAGCACTTATAACGTGTAAAGTATATATATATATATATATATATATATTTTTGTGTGTGTTTTATAAGAGTAGAATCTTAGTTTAATATTCTTTGGCATGAGGATGAAATATGTTTTGGGGGGGGGGGGGTGTTGTCCAGAATTGCAGTTTCTGCTTTGTACTGGTGGTACAAAGAGAATTCTTGAAAATCAAGTATTTCAGTAATCCCTTTAGCCTCCAGCTTGTATACTAAAATTAAACTTAGCTAGGTACTGTGCAAAGGGTTTTTCTTTGTCGCAGTTGTTCTAGATGGTCAAGAGAAGGGCAGCGTGTTTTCTTAGGGTGGATATTACTCATCCCCTCTCACAAGTATTGTGGTCTTCTAGTTGGCCATATGTTGGCAATGCATTTGTCACCGGGGCGGAGGGATTACAATGTATGAAAAATCTGTGATAAACCTTCTTTGTAAGGAAGGATATGATGCTTTTGTGTACTTCTATCAACATGGTGGACATAACCTTGAAACTGCAGATGTTATTGTTTGCTACTTGAATATAGACATATGAACTATTCTTTAAACATTTGAATTCCAAAGTATACAAGGACTCAATTTTATACCAACTAAAGAACTACTACAGAAAAGATCACTTGTAACTAACACACTAAAATTTTATTTGGAGAACTAAGCACAATGCTCACCGATGATCTGAATGAAGAATACATGGGTTTATATAGAATAAGACCTTTCCGGATTTCACACCCATTAATTCTATTCATACAATAATGCACAACTTTGATAAAATAGTTCTTTTTAAGAACCAAACCCATATACACTCTTTGTGGTGCTAGGGCTTAAAATCAAAATCTTATGGTGATTTAACATGATAGTATTCATATTTTAAATTGTTGGAAGTTAAAGATAAACTGTCATCCTCATGCTGACAATTGCCAAGGACTAAAACTTTTGGCTATGAGCAACTCCAATAGCTACGAAGGTGATTGAGCAATTACTAGTATGTCTTCTCTTTCCTTCGTTGTATTTGTTCCTTCATTAGGATACAAAATGTAATTACAAGTTGTTTATATTTGTTATACTTATCAATAGAAGAGTTTTAGCATTTTTGGTTATGTGATAATTTTTGGAGAAGTGCGTGCCAGCTTTGCGGCTGCTTTTACATGCTTATTTTTGTTGATGGAATGAAGCCCTTTTGTCAAGTCAGTTGTGTTATCTAATGATAATATGATAATTTGCTAGGGTGGTGATGTTGGCACCCAATACCGCACGGGGATATACTACTACAATGAGAGCCAGGCTAAGTTAGCTCAAGAATCACTGGAACAAAAGCAAAAGGAGTTCATGGGTAAGAAGATTGTCACAGAAATTCTTCCTGCTAAGACATTCTATAGGGCAGAGGAGTATCACCAGCAATACCTGGAGAAGGGTGGAGGTAGAGGTCCGAAGCAGTCTGCTGCAAAAGGATGCAATGATCCAATCAGGTGTTACGGTTGATGCAACAGTTCTTCATACTTGCTGCACGGTAAGTAGAACTAATCCATGACCATGCAGAAAGTATTCAGTATTTTGTCCTCATGTGGGTGACTCATGACTGGTGGATCTTATGACATTCCTAGATTACTGTAATGAATAAATCCCTTGGAAAAAATCTGCTTGCAATTATATTGGCCTTTGCTTTTATAAACCTAAATGGTTCGTGCTGTAGGGTAAACTGTTATGCTGTAATGTAGAGTTTGTGTTTTGAAGTTTACTAGAGAATTGCATGTACTTCGTTTTGGAAGACTTAATTTTAGTTGTTGAAGAATGAAGTTTCAGAAACAATTCTGGTTTTAAACTTGAGAACTTTGTGAGCATTGATCATATTCCTTTTCTTTATTTAATTTTAACATTGAGCTGAATACCATGTACCCTTGGAAATCCTTAATGGTTTCTGAAATGCTGGTGTTTCTCATGGTTGAACTACAACAAATAGTCAAATTTGTAGATGCTTTCCAAAGGAACAATGTAACACAAAAAAGTATCAAAATTTTATTCACTACTGCCAAACAACTCTTTCCAAGTGTAGATACAGCTTTTCTGGTCATGTGTAAACAAATCACTAACTGATACAAGTCAAGAAAACAAATTGGTTCACAAAAGAACTAACAAACACGAAACAATTTCCACTGCTCAAAATTGGTCTTTCACTGATCAGACTTTGCTTTGTGCAATGCAAGGTCATCTTTGATCAGTTCAACTACATGTCTCCCCCTTGTTTTTCCCAAAAAATGTGGATAGTAGGGCTTGAGGGCGTCAAGAAGTTGGGTATAGAGTTTTTTGTCAATCATCATCTTGGTCTGTTTCAAAGCTGTTTGAACTACATAATTTCCAAATTGATCTCGAGCAAGTCGAAGTAGTGCCTTTCCATTCTTGGTAATTTCTGAAACCACAGTTTTGAGTCCTAACTCAGAATACCTTATGCATTTCTCAGTAACATGACTTCCTCCTTGTTTCTGAGCTAGCTGTTCAAAACTGCCTGTAAGACAGCGTATGATCGTCTCTGTTACCTTTCGATTGTTAAGATCCAGTAGGTACTGCACAACAAAGTTCCCCGAAGGATCATTGGAAAGGAAAAGGGAATGATTTGCAAGATAATCTAGAACCACTACTCTTACTTCACCACCAATGCAGCCAATAAAGTTGTTTAGAGATATGCATCCCACTCTATCTGTTGCTAGATCCAGTAAGTGAGGTGCTATTGATTCAAGAAACAATAAACTTGTTTCCTCCCCAAAGATGACAAAACATTGTCGAATAATATATGAGGCTGTCTTGTGAGTCAATAGCTCAAAACATCTAAGGCGCAAGATTTTGGTAATAGTCATCGCCATTGGTGGAATCCTCTTGATCCTCTTGATGAGCTTCCAAATAGACTTTGAACCTTTATCTGTTAAAGCAACATCTAAAAATCTATCCGGTTGACTCTTTGCCCTGTTGACAATTAATTGCAGTTGATCATGGTTGCATTTTTCAACTAATATTCCAAAGACACGGTGTCCATTATCATCTGTCATCAGCGCAAACAATGACCCTAAAATCCCATCTAGTATTATCTGAATTCCTGTGTGGTTCCCCAGTCCAAGAAGTCTCTGCAACTCCTCTGAACCACTGCGGGTTTTGGCCCTCATTACAAAGTAATGCTCTCCCGGCAAACTTGATTCTTGGTGGACTTTATATGGAAAGTAAGTGGGATTTGCAATGTTGTCGATCAAGTATCCATCATTCTTGATTTCCGGCCTGAAGATCCCATATTCACTCGTCATATAATTTCCCTTAAAAAATTGATCTCCCATCACTGTGTCGCCGATTGTATGTCCATCTGAAAATTGACTGCCCATTGCTGGGCTGAAGTCTCCATAACCATTGATCATAAGATTTCCCGAACGGTAAAGATCATATAGATAATCCAAAGATGAAGGGCTCTGTTCCTGAATTAATGGATTGTGATTCCTAGTCAGAGCCATGACGTTGTTCAAATCTTCAAGAACTGGATTTCTTGGAGACAATTCCCTTTTCATACTAACCGGCAAATCACCGATTTCAATCCATTGTGATGGGCGTTCCTTCTCCTTCTCCACCCTAACTTGGGTCACCGCCAATTTATCATACTTTTCCGGTGAAGATTTGCCCTTAACAGAACAAGAAACACCGTTCATGCTAGGACACCTTGCCGGAGTTCCGTCCTGTCCCAACCCGAATCTTCTTAAAGAATTAATAATTTCTTGGCAACCTCCTTCCATTGAATCTTGATTACCACTTCACTATAATTTTTTGATATAGAGAGATGTTAAACCTGATTTTGGAGAGAAATTGAGGAAATTTTTCCTTGCAACAAAATGAGAATAAGAAATTCACAAGGGTATTCATCGTACTTATAGAACTGCATTTTGTTTTCTATATCCAGATAGGACTAGAATCTCTTCCCTTTTTTGGAATATTTACTTACTAAAACTGATCCTAGTTTCCATATTTAGGAAGGGGGATTTCTTTTTCCGCTCTAATCAGAAAAAGAAGAATTAAAAATTGACTTTAATTCAGTCTTTTCAAGAAATTGCCAAATGAAGAAAAAGATAATAAACCACTGTTGAGTCATCATTATATTAGCATTCCCTGTTTGTAGAAAACAGAATACATCAAACATGTCTGAAGTTTACAAACTTATGAGCACTTGCATAATTGAAACTTTGCTGAACAGAAGAAATAACTGACATCCCAAATGGGAATTAGAACGTTTTTCAAAGCTCATCCTTAGTAACTCCGTTGGGGTTAATGGAAGAGTTTTTGATAGGATAAGAAGGTTCCATTGCAATGCCACAAAGTCCCTCTTTAGGATCAACTCCACGCTGCATTCTTATGTAGCCTTTCTCTCCCCATTCATGTCCCCAAGAATTTCTCACGATCCAATACTTGGTACCATCAACAGTTGTTCCGTAGCCTACTATTGCTACCCCATGATCCAGCTCTGTTCCACAGTCCCCTGTAAACACACCCTGCCAACAGAAAACGTGCATTAATCTGCAGGACTCTTAATTTCATCGTAAAGCGTATAAAATTTCAGATGCTTGGTTTTTACCTCAGAGTAGAACTGGAAATCGCTGCCTCCAGCATCAATGGCAACCGAGACGGGTTGGTTTGCCACGGCTTTCTTGAGTGAATCTTCATCGTTATTAGGCACATCTTCATATCCATCAATTGAAACTACTGGATGATTCTCCTGCAAATCCAATCAGAATCAGGGATTAGTCTCCATAACTTAATCATAACTTCAAGTTAATATTACAATATAATTAATTACCTTAGTTCTATCGCATCTTCCATCACGAGCCTTGTAAGGGTAGTTCTGCTCTGTGTTCAGACCCCCTTGTTTCTTGATGAACTCAAAAGCTAAATCCATCAGCCCTCCATTGCAGCCTTGATTTTCTCCATTATCACAATCCACGAGCTCTTGCTCGGACAATGAAACTAGCTTTTTTGTTTTGATGTAGTTTATTCCCTCGACTCCAACTACAGCAGAAAATGCCCAGCAACTACCTGTTGTATAAGGACAATTTTAACCATAAGCAAGAAAGATCTTTTATCATATCTCAAATTGTCTGTTTATTAGTGGATATCGATTTCTTACCGCATTGGCCTTGATCCTTGACTGGATTGACGGCACCTTTCTGCCTCCAATCAATTGAAGGGGGGACACTATTGACATTGGCGTACATGAATGTTCCGTTCTCCGGTCGGCCTCCACGAAGCATACGGTGGTGCTTAACCTTGGAACCAGCATAAAAGCTTCTGAATTCATGGTTAGTCATATCTGCAAACTTGTTGAGCTTCAATTTATAAGGCTTGTCCTTCTTGTTGAAGTTATGAACATAGTGAACATTTGTTTTGAACACATTAAAACGCTTGTGCTTTTCATCAAGATTTGTGGAAATTGTATGATGACTTCTCCACCTCTCGTACAAATCCCACAATCTTTCTTCAGTCTCCAACTCTTTTTCATGGAAATCAAAACTCTCTGTAATTCCAAGAATCAAAGCTATAGAAAAAGAAACTAGAAAAACCCTTTTCAATTCCATCTCTAATCCTAATAGATCACACTCAATGCATGATCAGGTACTACAAGAATGCCCTTATATAGAAAACTTGTGATCAAGAAACTTTGGGAGAATGACTTAAGCAAACTCACGAAGGATGGACTTGAGAGCTTCCTTGAGGGCACAAACTATCTAAAATAATGAAGACATATGTCAAAGATAGATATGAGATTGATGAACAAGAGTCTGTTGATGTATTAATGTACTTGAGCAACACAAGTATGGCCTTTTCTATATGCAGTTTTAAAACCTTTTTACCATGAAAAGATGGACAAAAAGTTGTTCAGGCAGCGTTTGCTTATGAAATTCTTGTTTTAAGGTCAGGGTAGGAACGGCGTAGGTGCTTTAGCTGGGGATTTCAGGTCGGACAAATTTATACGAAAAAGCTTTTATGATAAGTTTATCCAAAACTATCAAATTGAAAAATAATTGTTTCTATTTCCCAAAAAAAAAAAAAATTCAAAACACTTCTTTATCTTCAAAATTTTTATCACATATGCAACTAATTTTTTTTTATCAAGTTTAAACTTTAAATTCCTCCCCATCTCTAAATATGATTTTACTTATTTACATAAATAATACTTCCTCTATCACATTTTAATTGTGCACTTTGAACTTGCACAAGTATTAAAAAGAGTATTTGAAATGTTAATAATAATGATGTAACTAAACTTTCTAAATTACTCTCATTTAATAATTAATATATATGTATTAATCCTAAAAAAAAAATCTCTAATAAATAGTTGATAACTCATCATAAATATCATACATATAATTGTAAAAATATGTACTAAAATTAAAAAGTAAACTAGTTGACAACTCATCATAATCCTTCATTAATAACGTGCATTTAATTATAAAAGTACGTACTAAAATTAAAAAGTAAACAATTAAAATAAAACATCTTTAAAAAAAATATGAACAATTGTAATTGGATGAATATAATATTTTTTTAATAATTTAAAATTAAAATCTCACTCTACACACATGAATTTATTAATTATATTTTATAAATTTTATAATATTATCAATTTAACAAAATCTAAAAAAAAAAATATCATACTAACTAAACTCCTAATTATTTTTCAGCCGTTGTTGTTGGTTTTTTTTATCAATGATGGGCCAACAACATCAATGAATTTTTTTTAACTATTCAATCATTTCAAATTTTCTGGTCGAAAATCAAAATTCTGCTGCCCTTTTTCCCCTTGATTGGCATGTTCACCACGTTAGTGAAGGAAGGAAAATGCCGAAAGGTGACGAGCATTAGTTACTTAGTTACTCTTTAGAGAGCGTGCCGCGATATAATTTCTAGCTGAGGAATTTATAAAGTTTTGTAATACTTGACTTTTTGAGTAACTGAATTTGATGTCATGAAAATGAAGTTCGTTATGGACATGAACAACTAAAAAAAGATGGAGTGTGTTGCTATGCTAAATTCAATTTGCGATTTCTAATTGTTTATTTATATTAATAAATATTTAATATTATGTACATTTTTATTAATTTATTGCCATTATTTTGTATTAAAAATAATATTAAATTTTATATCTATCATTAACAAAGTAATATATTTATTCTAAATTTTATTTCATTGGTAGGAAATTGAATCTCTATCTTTTAACTCAATACAAACATTAAGACCATTTGACCTTAAGTAAGTTTCATATTAATTATTCTTGTTATAAATATACTTAGTGCATCTTTCAATGCTTTACCATTAATATTGAATAAATTTTGTCAAAGTGACATTCATGTGTAGAATTAAAAAAAGTGTTTATGAAGAATTGATAAATTGAATTTAAGACGGTCCAAATATAGCCCTAATGTCCCTAGTTTCCATGCAAGCGCAGCCTTTACTAACATATTTTATGGTAGATTTGACGATTTAAAATGGTATTCTTTCGTTATTAGTAAAAACATAATAATTTTATTTATATTAAAAATATTGAATATTAAAAAAAATGTGAACAAATATAATTTTATTTTAAAGAGTATGACATTTCAATATTTAAATATTATTGATATGCCCCTAAAAAAAGTACAAATAAAAAAATCAAAACATTTTAAAATAGAACTTAGAAAAAATGTCTCTTGAATTTCAATAAAACTTACACATCACCTTTTTAAAATCAATCTTTCAAGAGAACTTTTTTTAGATTTCATTATCTCATCATTTTTAGCTCGTTTTTAAAAATTCATATGCTTATTTTATCTGTAACATTTTGGGATTAAATTTTAACATAGCATTTTGTATTCCAAGTCCCAACTTCGAGTCTAATAGAGTAATGCAACCAACTTATTGAGAATTCAAATTAATTCTTCTAAAAGACCAAAACTTATGTTGGTGTCTTCAATCATATCAATATTTGATTGGAATTTTAATACAAATTAAAGTCTAAAGATATATAAATTGTAGAGCAATTGAGAATTTAAAAGAGTTTGTTCTAAAAGACTAAAACCAAAGACTCTTTTCCAAACGTCAAAGGCCTTTAGGCAAACCGCATGCACCACAGATAAAAAAAAAAAAGAAGAGCTTGCAAACACAACTAACCCAGACAAATAATAAGTGCAACATCAACTAAATAATAACTATTGTTTTTGAGCCTTTAAATATTTACATTTTTATTATTAGATACTTTTTTTTATTATGTTTAATTTTTTTAGGATAATTGCCCCCATTCTTTCCTATTCTTTGCACGTTTTTCCGTTTTCCTCCCTATTTATTTTTGGGCCCATAATAATTAATATTTTTATTTATAATTTAAAATCAATTTTTTAAATATGGGATTTTTCAATAATACTAGTAATATAAATATGGTGCCATATATAATATTCCGTCCGTTCATAATTGAATGTCTACTTTTTACTTTGGTTAAAAATTAAGAAAATTTATTAATTTTAATTAACTTATAAAATTATCATTGATATTAATATAATAAATTAAAAAATCAAAAATTAAAAGATCAAAGAGTTAGTGTGATGTAAATTCCAAAACAGATGTGATTGCACTGCACCCCTTCATGCAAGGCTAGGTAGTCAATAAGTTCATATTTTACATTCTATTTTATCTAAGGGAATGACAACAATTATTTGAAAGTGTGCAAATAAGTTGTATCTGATCTAATAACTTAGTGATTGTACGAGAAGATAAGTTACAATAGATAAACTTTGTATAAGAAATTCATACCTTAATTAAAAAAAGAATTTATAAGGTAGTTTATAAGTAGTTCCACATGTACACATATTTTGAGAAATGATAATATTTTTTTAAAAAAAATCAAATGAAAAAATAGAAAAACTAATATATATATATATATATATATATATATATATTTTAGAGGCATTCGTTTATATTTTTTGGCACTAAAAACAGTTTCTGTCCTCTTAAACTTGTTTTGCGTATTTCTATTAATGGATTCTGGCAATTATATACTTTACCAATAAACTGAAGAAAATCATACAAAAGAGAGACTTGGTATTTGTTAGCCTTTTCCTTTCAATAACATGATTTTCTTTTTCCCTAGAAGAGGGCAATTTTTAAATTGATTTTTCAGTGAAAAACAAATGGCATCCATGATAATAGAGGACCTAAAAATGAAGAACATCCATGTCCAGACACTTTGCACTTGTATTTAACGTGGGCAAAGTCTCCAGGAAACTTCAAGTTTTGGAAAATTTCATGGTTTTCATGGACGACTGTATAATAATTTCAACTGATAGATATACACTCGAAAGAAGTTGCTTGTGGGACTTCTAAAACATAAGGTATTGGGGATAGCCTTATAAGATGGGGGGTGGGGTGGGTGATGAGTTTTGTCCTTTGCTTTATGGGTTAATAAGTATATTGGTAGCATTATATGGTGTTTGCCAAAATTTATAATTAATTAGGTTGATTTCTTTTTTTTATTTGCCTTAGTAATAATTATTTAAAGAATAATTTTCAGAAAATAAAACCAAAGAGAAAAAGGAAACATGCATTATTTGAGAATGTTGGAAAGGGGATGAGTCTAATAGTGGCATAATAGAATGTAACTTGACCTACACACAACTAAAAACTTTAGAGTTTAATGATTGTGTTTTCTAACATATAATTGGGTCTTGAGGTAAAATATCTATTATTGTCTTTCTTCTTCTTTTTCTTGTTTATTTGTTTCTTTTCTTTCTTTTGTGAGTAAACGGAACTACATATATAGTATAAAAACGCAACAAGTTGCTGAAGATCGAAGAAAGATTGTGATAGTGACCAAATCCATGTTCCATATGTTTTTTTTTTTATCAAAATGTAAATATATATTGACCAAGCAATGTACAAAGCTGGAGTGCCCAGCTACCATAATACAAAGTGAATCAGGAACACAAAATCAAAATCATAACTCTAAGCATGCACACAACCAGAACGCAAGCTAGACTACTCGGATACAAAGGGAGAATTCGATGGATACATAGAGAAGAGAACTCTATAGACATGCAACTTGATTCTCAATACAATATAATCAATGCTAGTAGCTTTGCCATCAAAGATTGTTGTATTGCGCGCCATCCAAATGTAGTACACCACTGCAAGCAACAGCACATCGACGGAGTCGGGACTGCCAAGAAGTACCTTTGCAGTCTCTCTTTAGCCATTTGATTGCACTTTTGAGGGTTGTCATTGCTCTTCTTAAGTGCACCCAGTCTCTGATTTTCTGCCATATGTTAATGCTGAATGGACATAAAAAGAAAAGATGGAGAGTAGTTTCTTCGGCTGTAAGGCAAAGTGGGCATGTCACTGATGTAAGGACTGCTCGGAGGTTACTTTTGGTGGATAGCCTATCCTTGATGGCAAGCCACAATATAAAAGAGTGTCGGGGAGTGATTGCAGCATTCCAGATTGTTGAAACCCAGAATTGCTGCCTACCCGAGTGCCTGAAAAACTGATAGGCCTGAGATGAAGAGAATTTTCCATTTTTGAACCAGGATGATAGTAAGTCAATACCAGATTTATTTGCGCCTGCAGCAGTGAAATTATTTTGGTACTTTGACAGAATGTGAAAGTACAAATTTCGAATATAAATAATAAGATACAATCACCTTTTATATATTTATATTATGCATAAACACATAAAATTGAGGAGTAAGAGTGGAAATATCAAAGACAACACAATAATAGCATATTAAAGTCAAAATGGCTTGACATTTCTATCTCACCAACCCTTTTTTCGAAAGAGGAAAGAAAATTAGGAACATTGACAGATTTAGTCTCTACTTTTTTTAGTTTAGAGACACAAAATCCTTATTATTATTTGTTAACTATTAAAGTCCTTACATTTTTGTATTGTATTTTGGTTAATTAGGTGCTTTTGACGGATTTCGTTTAGTCTTTAAGATTGGTGGATTTAGTCCCTATTATTTTTTAGTTTTGGTAGATAAGATCCTTATAATTTTTTTAACTTTTAAAACCCTTACATTTTTTTTTTGTTTTGGTAGATAAATTCTCTAGCTTTATTTTTTCACTTTTATTATCATTTTATTTTTATGTTTTGGTGAACTAAATCCTTCTCACAGTATTTAGGCCAAGTCAATGACAGTTTTCCATTTTATTCAAATAATGGGGTTCAAAATAGATACTTCAACCATAAGAAAAAAACAAAAATCAAGAAATGAAGGGAGACCAAAATATCAATTCTTTGAATCCAAAATAGAGGGAAAAAATCAAGAAACAAAAATGGCCAAAATCAGTCGTGTTTCCAAAAAAATTCAAGAAACAAAGGATACCAAGTAAGAAGGGCAAATTGAGGTGAATCTGGTCTCTGTTGATAGTATTATCCCAACAACAGTGAGAAAGAAACATGAATTCAACTTAAATTATAGTTGTTTATACATCAATTTTATCAAGCCTTTTAATATCTAAATTCTTGTCGCAAATAACCATATTAGCGGGGATTGCCCAAGTCGATGTAGAAGATGACATATTAATTATGTTTTTGTTAGATGTATGTTTTTAAAATAAATTGCTACATTAAATTGGCTTATTTGTCACTTATTACTTAGTAAATTACAAGATCGATGTTGATTTGACTTTAATATGATAAAAAGACTTAATTCATCAAAATATAAAAAAGGTAACGATAAAAAAGCATTAAAAAAAAAGGGACCTTATCTACCAAAACTAAAAAAATGTAACAACAAAAAAGTGAAAAAAACAAAAGTAAAGACCTTATCTACCAAAACTAAAAAATGCAAGGACTAAATTGACCAATCTTAAATAAGTCAAATGACAAAATTACCCTTTAATATTTTATTTAAATAAAAATCTGTCATTGACTAACGTTGACTTTGATGAAATTGGTTAAAATTACATAATTAACCAAAGCACAAAAAAGTAAAGACTTTAATAATAATAAAATAATGATAAGGACCTTATCTCCCTAAACTAATAAAGGTAGGGACTAAATTCGTCATTCTTCCAAGAAAATTATATTTTGGATTTCATCAGGATGGTTTTCTCTTCATAGTCTCTTTCTTTTTCGCATGATAAATTTATTGGTGTTCTTTTGTTATATATTCATTAAACAAAAAAGAAATGAAAAAGTATATAGTTCAATTAATGTATACATAAGATGTAGATAATTTATTTCTTGGATTCTTTCATTTCTAGTTATTTGTAGCCATTGTACCACAGAGAATTATGCTAAAGATGGACACAAAGCTTAATCTTTTTACAATTTTTCTAAGAATTTATCCTTTTAACCTGCATGACACAAAATGACACAGAGATGGAAAAAATAATTTTATTATTTTTTGTTCTTATTTTTTATTTTATACAAAAATATGTATGCTCAAGTTTTGATTGGACAAGTACTCCATATGTCCTTTAAGTAACAAATTTATTCAAATTACCTATATCTCTTTGAACGGAGGAATAATTTTTTATTTCTTTCCAAATTCAATTATTGTCCTTCTTGAAAACTTTCACATCAATAAAATAATTTTAAATAATAATAATAATAATAATAATAATAATAATAATAACTACATTTAAGATTCGTTAACTGGAGTTGATCTTGGTTCCTTTGATAGTTGTATGTTCAAACCAAAGTGCAGTTTGTTCAAATTAACTCCCAATGTTTCAAGGGAATCTTAAAAATGGCTTTCTATTTTGTTTTGTAAGTAAGAATGTGATGTTCCAATCTGGCAAGAGAGATGTGTGAGTGCAATTGTTATATGATACTATGAAAATGAGTTTTAATTAAGAATTAATTTAACAATTGTTCAAAATATCACTTTTGAAATCCACTTCTTAGAAGTGGTGGAACAAGTTAGAGGTAGCACAAGCATGGATTACCAGAGGACTGGATCTTGGAAACATAGCTTCACAATCACTTTTGCAAACATCTGCAGATGGTTTTTGTCCAATGTTTTTTAAAATAGGTGGCTTAACCTGTCCATCAGCTGCACAAAGAGCCATATTAGTATTTATATATGCTAAGTCCATTACAACAAAACGAGGACAATTAATGTTAAATAACACAAAATAATCACAAACTTTTCTATGTAGCCACTAGCCTTGTGATGTTCTTCTGTGGTGATAGTTTTCACTAGTTTATGTATAACACATGTACACGCATATGCACATATCTTTTATTAAAAAAAGAACGCGATTTGACTCTTGAATCTACTCAATCACGAAGCAGAAATTCAAGTATTAACTTAAAAAAAAGGAACCACTCTTTTTTTTCTTTTCTTTTTTTTAAAAGGCATAAAGGGGATTTCATTGGATAATGTGGAGGCAAAAGAAACCACTCTTTATATCTATATAGTTTATCTCTTCTATAGAACAACTGAAATTTAGAGTGGGAAAAGTGTGAGGTCTTGCTTGGATATACGAAAGAGTATCTTGCCATATTTGGCTGTCTAATATACTAAATAAATATATTTTCTATTTAAACCATTTTCTTCACTATTAATCACCTAACTAATAAGATAAATCTCATTTATGTAACATATATGGTCCATTACGGTCCACTAACGACTTGGTCCACTATATATTAATATAATAAGCTAACCAATACAGAAAATATGGTAACCAATTAATCACTTACCAATTCAATCATAGTCCTTGTTAGAACCTTTTACATTAATAACATAATTTTCCATAATAATAATAATAACTATATTCAAGATTCGTTAACCGAAGTTGATCTAGGTTCCTCTTATAGCTGGTTGTTCAAGCCAAAGTGCAGTTTGTTCAAATTAACTCCCAATGTTTTGAGGGAATCTTAAAAATGGCTTTCTATTTTTTTTGTAAGAATGCGATGTTCCAATCTTGCAAGAGAGATGTGAGTGCAATTGATATACAATAACTATGAAAATGAATTTTAATTAAGAATTAATTTAACAATTGTTCAAAAGTGATATTTTGAAATCCACTTCTTAAAAGTGGTGGAACAAGTTATTGGTAACAAAAGCATGGATTGCATACGGGACTCTGTCCTCTGGTTGTGCATCTCGGATTGGACCTTGGAAACATACTTCACAATAAGGCTGCAAATGAGCCGAGTGGCTCGCGAGCTGCTCGGTTAAATATATGTCTATACTTTTATATGTTCATATTTGACTGTCTAATATATTAAATAAAAATATTTTCTATTTAAAATTTAAGAAGAATCTCCTTAAAATTTATTTTTTTAAAAGATCACATTCTATTAGCATATATGGTCCACTATTAATCTTTTAACCAATAAGATAAATCCCATTCCAGAGAAACATACAGTCCATAAACCATTTTCTTCACTATTAATCAACTAACTAATAAGATAAATCTCATTTATGTAACATATATGGTCTATTATGGTCCACTATATATTAATATAATAAGCTAACCAATATAGAAAATATGGTAACCAATTAATCACTTACCATATAGAAGAGGTAGGACTAAATAAAAAAGAAAAATCAAATTTTAATCTCACGTCAAACTTAAGATATCATGATCTCTCGTTTCATAACAAAGCTCAGACATTAATGACGTCTAAATGTGACAATTTAAGTTCATGACGTGATTTTTAAATCTAATTAAAATTCATAATAATAGACCTGTGATTTATCGAAGGATTTCCATTAGCTAAATTATATTCCAATATCATCCAAGAAAGTCACTAATGAACAAAACCCAACTAGCATAAATGGATTGGGCCAATGTAAATAGGTCAGTCCACATATGGGCCAATGGGAAATAAAGATAACGATTCAAGAAATAACTAAAGCCCAAATAGATAGCCCCACCCAGAAAACCTATTAAGGTTAGCCCAAGGGTAGGCGCAACAGAACGTTTTTTACCTTTGTTTTATAAGCAAATAAATTTTATTTTTCAAAACTCAAAAGTGATATATTATTTAATTTGTTAAATACCGCACTCTCACTTTACATTTTTATCCCTTCATACTTTAACCTATTTTTCTATCTAAAAAAGTATCTACAAATACTTTTAAGCGTCTTTACAAATCTAAAAAAAAAATGTTATTCAAGTGAACATAATATGAAAAAATAAAGACATATCATATAAGAATGAAAAAGATATTAAAGTAAATTTCACGTTATTCAACCAAATATTACATTTCATTTCTTTTAGTTTTGATTTGGAAAAACGCACGCCTGTGAAGCAGCGGTTGGACACTTTTCTTTTTGCCCAAACCCGACAATTCCTTGTCGAAGCACTTGGAGCAAAAAACCAAGTGAATGATGAGGGATATACAGTTACTGATTCAACTAGTAATAATACCTTTAAACCATAATTCCAAATCGTAAAGGTATGGAACCATTGAGTAGGGTAAGTGCATAAAATTTCTTTCAAATGATAACTGATAAAACATTTCAATGTTTGTGATGTGCTTATCAAATAAAATGTTTTATTCAGCAAAACCACATCCAGCAATGGTTCACTAGTTTGGAATACATTGAAGTAGTTGTTTGCATAAGTCAAAAATCTTCAATGGATTGAAGGAAATTGATATTTAATTGCTTTTAATTGATGGAAAACGACGACAAATTTCCAAATGTATCTTGAGAATTCCGCTGGAATGGAGTAGAAGAGAGAGAGATGTAGATGAGAAATAGTTCTAAACTAGATTAGAACTAAAATTGTCAATTGAGAAAACGGTATATATAGTAAACGGATGCGTTATTTAGTAATCATGTTTGATATAAAACATGAGTTCACATAATTTTTATGAGTATTTTAGCTAAATGCTTTCAAACATTACCGTTTGAGCATTAATTTTGATAACGTACCATTTTGCTTGAAACTTGCAATTGTCTTGTGAAATTTGTTGGACAATCGTTGTTTATAATTTCAAGGATTGAACCTCATTTTGTGTGCTAAGTAATTTCACATTTTTTTTTCATGAAAGCTTAGTAATATGACACTTATTCATGAATGTTTTTGACATTAAGGAACTATTTGAAGTCACATAGATTCCCTAGAGGGAAATATTTACAAAACCACATTTTGCCACTACATGAATATTTCAAGTCACGCAGATTCCCCCTAGAGGGAAATATTTACAAAATCGAGACTATAACTAAATTAATCTTTTTTTTTTTTAGTCTTTGATTTGAAATGACCTTGAGACTGAGTGGTTTACTTAAAAACCTTAAATGTTTTTCCCAAAAACGGCGAAGAAGCTTTAGTTTTAGATATCACTCCCTAGACCATGGACGTTACTCAGAGTCATGACTTGGCCATTTTGCCCATTGACTTTAATGGCATTAATGTTGAGGTCCCTAGCTATTTCTTCTACTCTCATTCTTTTTCTTTTTTTTTATAAACTAATTAGCTCAATAAATAATTTTTTTTACAATTAGTGATTTTTTATTATATAAACTGTAATTAGAATAAAAAGTTAGTAAATATATTTTTGTTAATATTGAATTTGTTGTAAAATTGAAAAAAAAAATTACAGATTGATATTTTAATTATTAATATAAAAATGAAGAAAATGAAAATACAATATAAATTAATATATGTCAATAAAAATAAATGGTAACCTGCACAATCATAATTATCAAATGACCACCGGGTTTAGATGGCGGTCATAATGAGATGGATTTTGTAAATCCATCGTCCCGTATATTTTCATCATTTTTATATTTAAAATATCTATTGGTAATTTTTTAAAATTTTACAACAATTTCAATATTAACAAAAATATATTTCCTAATCTAAAGATAGTTTATATACTAAAAAAAAATCACTAATTGTAAAATAAATTATTTGTTGAGCTAGTAAGTTTAGAGAAAAGAAGAAGAAGAAGAAGTAGCTAGGGACCTCAACGTTAATGCCATTAACGTCAATGAGCAAAATGGCTAAGACATGACTCTGAGTAACGTCCATGGTCTAGGGAGTGATATCTAAAACTAAAGCTTGTTTGACGTTTTTGAAAAGAACATTTAAGGTTATTTTTGATCAAACACTAAAAAAATAGTTATTTTGGTTAAAGTCTCTACAAAATCACATTTTTTCACTGAAAGACTTCATGGATATCGACCATATAAGTTGCACAGAGTGGAGAATAAGTTTTCCAAAAAAATGCGTTTTTTGCAAAAAAAGAAAAAAAGAAAAGAAAATGAATTGAGAAAAAAAATCTATTAGTATGGTTGAACATTAGCCTAGGGGCGTTAACATTGAATATGATTCGTTAATACGACACAAATTCAACACGTTAATAACGAGTTAGGGTTAGATATTTCGTGTTCTGGTTGGAATCGTGTCAACCCGATAAGCTCTTATCGCGTTCGAGTTGTAATTGTGCATGATAACATGACTCCAACCAGGCAACTCGTTCTTTTATTATTTATTATTATTAAAAAATAATACTTTTACATTTTAAAATCAAAATTAAATGTAAAATTGTATTGTTTTTGTTGGGCATATTAGAATTAGATCTTTTTATTTTTTTAATCATTTAAATAGGTAAATAATATGTTTGAGGATAAAAAGTGTAAACAAGTAGTAGATATTGTGTTCGTGTCATTAGCGTTGTTGGCGCATTGAAACATTATTTATTTTATTTTTATATTATTGTGCTCATGTCGTGTTGACGCGTTAATTTGTTAATTGTGTTGATAATTTAAATTTTGACATTTTTGCTTATTGTATCGTGTTCGGATTGTTGTGTTAGGTGAAATTATCTAGTATTGATACGACATGATAAGTACCCCTATATACCTCATGTAAGTTCCACTAAGTGGAGAAAGAGTTTTCCTCAAAAACATTATTTTGAGTTTTGAGCACAAAATAGAAAATGATTTGATAAAAACAATCCATTTGTATGTTTGAATGCTGAAATTCAAAATGTTGAATTTTTATTTTTTTTATAATTAAGATATTTTCATTAAAGAAAAAATGCATATTACACGTGAGAAAAAATCTTTACGATGACAGAAAAACTAAAACACCTAAATTTAGGAACCGTGATAAACTCTGAAAGCCCTAAAGCTTTTAATGTCTTAATTTTGATTAATGACAAACATTAATGACGACTAATGTCTTGTTTGTACAAGTGATAGAGTTTTTGGATTCATGATTTAATCCATGCAAGAACAAGATTTCAAGTCTTCAAGGAAGTATACAAGGCAAGACTATCAAGATTTGAAGACAAGCTTTTATTGGATTAGATAGGAACTAGTGGTATAGTTTTAGAGTTATATATTTTGATATCTCTAGTTTTACCTCTAATTGAGTAATGGTTTCTAAAGGTTGTTCTATGAACTTAAAAAGTTATTTCAAAATGTTTTTAATATGTTAAAATATGTTTTGGTATTTCGAAAACCATGCATCGTGATTTCAAAACTTAAATGGTTCATAAACTCTTGTTGGAATGATACCATAACTTATATGGTTGATTGAAATAATCATTTGTGTATTAGAGTATTGTTGATACACAAATAAACATGTTTCAGTCGATCTAAAGTGGTCCATGTATCATCCACAAGTTAGTTTATCTTGTGGATGCATGTGCTGTCAAATTTGTTCATCTGTCAACTTGTGGACGACCATGAGGTCGACCGCAGGTGAAGCAAGATCGACCGCACAATGAAAATCATCATCCGAAGGTTGTCTAGTGAGCTTGCTGATGATGGTGCGAAAGACCAGTCTGATATGCGGTCAGCCGCACTTCTCCTAAGTGGGTTTCCAACAGCTTCATTTTTGACCGTTGGGAACAAATCTTTAAATACCAAAACCTTTGGAATTCTTTCTAAGAACATTTTTGAGCAAAAACATTGTATATCTTGATCCTATAACATCTTAGAAACATTCCAAAACCCTTTCTAAACATCAATCTTGTTAAAATCATTCAAGAAGGGTTTTTACATTCAAAGGTGAATTTTAAGCAATCTTGACAAGCCATTACTCAAAGAGGTGATTGTGATTCAAATTGATATATCCTCACATTAAGGTGATATCTATCAAACTCTCTATCTCTTATTATTGATTGTAATTGTATCAATGTTGCAAGTAGCATAAAACCCTAAGTGTTAGGGTGAGCCTTGTATAGGTTGTTTTGTATTCAAGCTTTATTTGTAAAACCTTTGAGTGAACCTTGAATTGAATTGTATAGTTAGGATTCACTAAGGAGAGTGGTGAGATTATTATATAATCACGGTTGTGTTGTAAAACTCAAGGGTTGAGTGAGCCTTGATTGGTTGAAAGGTTATTTGTAAAACCCTAAGGTGAATTGGGTGAGCCTCTTTTGTAATCTCATTTATTTGATTAGTGAAGGGATTTGATAAATCCTTGAGTAGGTAACTCAAGGTAGTGTATTAGGTTTTGTTGGATAAACTGAACCACTATAAATCATTGTGTTCAATGCTCTAATTTCTGCATTTTATTTGAACACATTATTTCTTACACAACTAGCACACCAAGTATTTGATATTTGTTGTCAAAGAGGTGTTTTATTTAATTAGGTTGAAAAATCGGATAAAAACCTAATTCACCCCCCTCTTAGGTTTTTCAATCTCTTCAAAATACACTAGGCATATGAAAATTGGAAAGGGCTCAAATCTAGTCTGAGTAAACAAGAATCTCCAAGAAAGAAGAAAGGAAACCAACTATCTAGAAGATCGAGAACTAATACAACAAACCCATCAAGATTTAGAAAAGTAATACCAAGAAGGAAGGAATATATCTACGATTTGTAGGGAAATGGTGAAAATAAGGAAACAGAAAAAGGAGAAGAAAGCGACCAAGATCCAAGTTCCGACTTTCACCGGGATAAGGCTGGAAGATGTAGAGAGACAGAGACTGAGCCGAGTTTGTAGAGAGTTTTAGGGGAAAATATGAGAGATACTTAAAAAATACAAAGTTTTGAGTCCCAAGTTTGTCATCATCTTAAAAATGTTGAATTCTTATCGTTTTATGATTAAGTGATGTAATTTATTTACTTGAGTGGTCATGGGACCCCGCCAACCAAAGATGCACTCCGCGGATATATTGCAATTTGTTTGGCTAGTCACTAGTGTGAGATGCTTTAAAGTTCACGAGGGTTTATTCCTTGGATTAGTATTTAAGCTAAACCTCATGGAGTTATGAGCTCTAGTCAAGTAAACATGTGGAAAATGAGGACGGGCAGTTGAGTTATGTCTTAGGTACACATGGAGTAATTGGACGGTTTGGTACTCAACGTATTTGCATTTGACCAATTAGTCCCTATTTGTTTTGTTTTTGAAACATTCATCCTCGACGTAATTAGGTGTAGCCAGATTGGTCCTTTTGGTCAGAATTAATACTAATTCCAACAAAGCATAAAAAAAGAATCGCCTTTATTATAGGGGCATTAATGGTATTTTAGTTTTAATCCCAAATTACACCAAAAAACCCCCAAAAATCCCTAAAAGTTTCCCTATGTTTTCTCCTTCTTCTCCAATAGTCCTCCCTACCCTAAACAAAGGTGTCATTGAACAAGGGCTCTTAATACATATGAAGAATTGAAAGATAAAGATTTTGCCATCGAAGAAAAGCCACAAGGGGAGGAAAACCTAGGGGGAGAAGTTGAAGAAGTAGAAGAAAATGATGCAGAGAACCAAGGTAATGGAAAAGGAGAACGGGTTATTTGGTTAGGTTATTATTTAGTTGCATTCGATGTGCTGCTAGTGTGGAGTTTGTTAGTTTTTATGGGGCAGTGTTGGCATTCCTGGTTGTTGTCTTTTGTCCTACTGTGTTGGATGCTCTAGTCTCTAGTGAGCGTTGAGGTTGATTGGTGATGCTTGGGTGGTTCTGGTTGGCTATGTTTGGTTTATGTTCTTCATTGTTTTCTTTTCACTTGGTTAGTTTTGGCTATTTTGTGCTCTTAGTCGACTTTTACAACATTGCTTTGGGAAATTTTTTTTCTATTCTTGTTTTTTGGTGCTACTTCTGCAGAGGCCTTGTATCCTATGGACACTCTTATTTGCTTCTTAATTATGCATTCTATATTTTTTAAAAAAAGAGGATAGAAAAGAAGGAAAAAATGTGAATAATAAGTAGCGGTGGAAGTAGTTAAGGAGGTTGGGGAAAACGAAGAGGAAGAAGAAGAAGATGAGGAGTCATTGAAGAAGTAAGGGAATTTTTTTTTCTAAAGAAAGAGTTTGGGGCTTGCATAGATTTTTGCAGTGTGAAGTTAAGACAAATTGGTAAGCAATAATAAACGATAACCCTAATTCAACCTATTGAAAATAGGAGAAAATCATGCTTTTGGAGGCTGCAAGATATTGAGGAAGAAAAGGTAACTGAAGATCGAAGAAAGAAATTAAGCGTAAGTCCCAAATCTAGAATGCCCAATGCCAAGATTTAGGCCACGAGAAATAGAGAATTGTTGGAGAAGAAGAAGGAAGGGAGGGAAATTTGGAGCAATTTAGGAGAAATCAAGGTTTTGGAGGTGTAGATTGGGATTAAAACTCAATTTCCATAAATGCCCCTCATCAAAATACTGATTTTTCTTTTTGTTCTAGGTTTGGCCGGAATTAGTGTTAGTTCTAGCCAAAAGGACCAATTTGGCTACAAGTAATTACGTCGAGGATGAATGCTGCAAAAAAAAGAAAAAAAAACAAATAGGGACTAGACCAATCTAATTACTCATACCCATTCGAGGCAACCTATACTAGCTGGGTATCTTCTTTTGTTTGTTTGGGATAAGGTTGAAAATCTTGCAACTAGTAGAGAAATAAGGGTTGTGATGACTTATCGACAATGTCAATATTCTCACAACTAAGAATTTGATGGATATTTTTGATAGGTGTTTAAGACCTCTTTTTTTGAATTTTTTTTGACTATTTCATTATATTAATCATAGTTTTGTTTGAATATATGCCTTTATAATCCAAACTATTTTCTTTGAACTAATATGTAGAAAAATGTTGACACTATACACGAGAAGAACATACGATACTTACTGGGTATATACTCACATGTTTTTCCATGTTCTCAAGTTTTAGGTAGTGGTGAAGACTCACAAGAGGATTGATCTCCTTTTTTAAATTGATTAATTACCATGCATTTATGTTGTCTTTTAGATTATCTATTGATGTCATTTACAACGATTATGTCCTATGCATTATGCTATTGTAATTTGAATATTTATTTGGATTTCTAATGACCTACATTAAAACTATTGATTTGAATACTCATTTGATTAGTCACTATTGAAAGGTGGACGATGCCCATCTTGCCTCCCAGTGATACCTAGGGAGGGAAGACAATGCCACATATATCCTTTATTTAGACACAAGAATAATATATGATTTTGTTTTCCAATCCATCTTAGTCCTTATTGAAACCTTTAACATTAATGACTTAATTTTTCAACAATAATAATATTTATATTGAAGTTTTGTTAATCAAAGTTGAAGTTTTGAGAAAAGAGGAGACAAAAAAAATATAATTATGATTTAATAAATCGTATAGTATTTGTATCACTTTTCTACGTCTAAAATTAAATATTCACTTTTAACTTAATAAAAATATTAAAAAGAGGTTTTGTTTACAGATAAATTATTAATTTATTTTTATTACTAATGTAATTAGGGGTAAGAGTGCATATATTAGTGAAGTATGGATCTTTAAATTTAAAATGTTATTAATTGAATTTTAAAAGAAAAGTATTTAAGAAACTATCATATGTCTTTAGATATCTAAAAGCATAAATATGTATGCTAAATTTTAGATAGAAGTACCTACTCCATCAGTCCTTAAAGTAACCATTCTAATTTTCGTTCAAATTACCTATCTTCGTTTAAACGAAGAAATAGTATTTGGTTTTCTTTCCCAATTCAATTATAGTCCTTATTGAAAACTTTCACATTAATAACTTAATTTTGAATAATAATAATACTAACTATATTGAAGAATCGTTAAACGGAGTTGATCTTGGTTCCTTTCAGAGCTGTCTGCTCAAACTAAACTGCAGTTTGGTCAAATTAATTCCCAAAGTTTTGAGGGAATCTTAAAAAAGCCTTTCTATTTTTGTTTGTAAGTAAGATTGTGATGTTCCAATCTTGCAAGAGAGATGTGAGTGCAACTGATATACGATAACTATGAAAATGAGTTTTAATTAAGAATTAATTTAATTATCCAAAATATCACTTTTGAAATCCACTTCTTAGAAGTGGTGGAACAAGTTAGAGGTAGCACAAGCATGGATTACATACGAGACTTTGTCCTCTGGTTGTACATATGTACACACATATACATATTTCTTTTATTACAAAAAGAATGAGATTTGTCCTTTGTATCTACTAAATCATGAAGTAGAAATTCAAGTATTAACAAAAAAAGAACCATTCTTTTTATTTTAATTTAAAAGGCATAAAGGGGATTTCATTGGTTAATATAGAGGCAAAAGAAGCCACATTTTATATCTATATATTTTATCTCTTCTATAGAACAACTGAAATTTAGAGGGGAACAAGTGTGAGGTATTGCTTCGATATATAAAAGAGTATCTTACCAAAGTAGATAATGAGAAACAATGAGAGAACACAAAATAGGAGTTTAGACATCTTATAGCGTTAACTTTGATTACTACACTTTTGTTACCTATTATAAACAACATCTCATGTTTAAATCAATAAAGCATCTATAATCTAATTCTTTCTCAGTATTGAAAATTAGTTACCATTTTAAATTAATTTATTTCCCTTTTGTGCTGCATTTTCCAAAATTAATGTCTATACTTTTATTTTGTTATGTCCATATTTGAATGTTAAATATACTAAATAAATATATTTTATATTTAAAATTTAATGATATTCTTCTTAATATAAGAAAACAACATTCTATTAACGTATATGGTCCGCTATTAATCACTTGGCCAATAAGATAAATCACATTCCATATATGTATAGGTCCATTATGGTCCACTAACGATTTGGTCCAGCATTGTCCACAAAATATTTGGTTCACTATTAACTAATTAACCAATAAGATAAATCAAATTCCACTAAGTTATAGGTCCATTATGGTTTACTAAAGATTTGGTCAACTATTAATCACCTAATCAATAAGATAAATCCCATTCTAGTAAAGTATGGGACCACTATGGTCCACCAACGATTTGGACCACTATAGCCACAAGTTATTTGGTGCACTATTAATCACGTAATCAATAACATAAATCTCTTTCCATTAATGTATAGGTTCGTGAGTGCTATGTGTTCATAGACTAAGTTAGCTTGTATCTCAAGTCCT
This sequence comes from Apocynum venetum, assembly GCA_019593545.1. Classification (NCBI taxonomy): domain Eukaryota; kingdom Viridiplantae; phylum Streptophyta; class Magnoliopsida; order Gentianales; family Apocynaceae; genus Apocynum; species Apocynum venetum. Next base: position 214,128 of record SRSM01000798.1, on the reverse strand, counting down.
ATGGTTGTGTCATAAACTTGTTTAAGAGGAGTTGAAATTATAGCTACCATGATTGTTTGACTTTATTGATATGTGCCCAAGCAACCATTCCAATTAATCTAGAACTCCCTCCTCCATACATTAAACTAATCATTCGATTAGCTAATGTTCTTCCTACATCAAGTGTAGCAATCAGATAAGAAACCTTGTTTTCAATGGTTGTTACTCCAAAAGGTTGATGGTTTTGCATCTTTAAATTGATTTCATAAATCGAGAAGTTCTTGTTGCACAATTCTACAAAGATACATCTCAAGAGCCAGTTGGGTGTCATATAATAACTTACACAATCCATCATTTATGAAATTAATTTTATCTTCTTGATTTCTAGATACAAATCTAAGTTAACAACATTGCATATTACAATCTCATCTGCCACATCTATAACACAATTCTAATATCTTGCCTATTCTTTCTTTGCAAAACGTTTTTTACCGATCCTAGGTAGATGTTTAGGTAATGTAGCTAGAAGTTCACCACTTAACTGGATCTTGACTTCAATTAACTATCTATTATCCTCATGTTTTCCTTTGTACATTGGTAACCTCAATCGCACCAATTTCATACGATTGATTTTTCTCAAACAATTAACAAGGTAATACTTTCTCAATTTAAGTATTGAATCATTCAAGTTTGAAATGAAAGTTGAGACGAAGAATGAAAAACCTAAGAGGGGGGTGAATTAGGATTTATTCAATTATTGCAGCCTAATTAAATTATGCACTTCTAAGACAACGAATATTAAACACTTGGTGTATAGTTTGTGTAAATTATAATTTGTTTAAGTAAATTGCAAAAATAAAACAATGAATACAATAATTTATAGTGGTTCAGTTTGTCCAATAAAACCTAATCCACTACCTTGAGTTATCTATTCAATTATTTCACAAATCCTCTCACTAATCAAGTACAAGAGATTACAAAAGAGGTTCATCAAATACACCTTAGGGTTTTACGCAAAACTTTTTAACCAATCAATGTTTATTCAACCCTTTGAGTTTTACAACATGAACTTGATTATACAATAAACCTCAATACAACAACTATCAGGGCTCACTTGATTCCTTAGAGGTTTAAGTTATATGCGACATTGAATATGTTTACAAGAGATAAATAGAGTTTTTTTTTATATAAATATCACCTTAATTGTGAAGATGTATCAAATATTAGTTCAATGACCTCTTTGAATAATAACTTCACAAAATTGCTCAAGAACACCTTTAAATGAGTGAAATCTCTCTTGAATGATTTTTACAATTTAGATGTTTAAAAAGGGTTTAAGAATGTTTGATTATACATCCTTTGTTTGAACGGAGGAATAATTTTTGATTTTTGTTCCCAATTCAATTTTTACACTAATAACTTAATTTTTAATAATAATAATACTAATTATATTGAAGAATCGTTAAACGAAGTTGATCTTGGTTCCTTTGAGAGCTGTGTGTTCAAACTAAATTGCAGTTTGGTCAAATTAATTCCCAAAGTTTTGAGGGAATCTTAAAACAGCCTTTTTAGTTTTGTTTGTAAGTAAGAATGTGATGTTCAAATCTTGCAAGAAAGATGTGAGTGCAATTGATATACGATAAATATGAAAATGAGTTTTAATTAAGAATTAATTTAAGAATTGTCCAAAATATCACTTTTGAAATCCACTTCTTAGAAGTGGTGGAACAAGTTAGAGGTAGCATAAGCATGGATTGCATACGGGACTCTGTCCTCTGGTTGTGCATCTCGGAATGGATCTTGGAAACATAGCTTCACAATCACTCTTGCAAACATCTGCAGATGGTTTTTGTCCAATGTTTTTTATAATAGGTATTCTAGCCTGTCCATCAACTGCACAAAGGGTCATATTAGCATTTATATATGCTAAATCCATTACAACAAAAAGAGGAAAATTAATGTCAAATAACACAAAATAATCACAAAGTTTTCTATGTAACCACTAACCTTGTCATGTTCTTGTGTGGTGATAATTTTCACCATTTTATGTATAACATATGTACACACATATACACATTTCTTTTTATTACAAATAGAATGAGATTTGTCCTTTGTATCTACTAAATCATGAAGCAAAAATTCAAGTATTAACAAAAAATGAACCATTCTTTTTTTTTTGAAAGGCATAAAGGGGATTTCATTGGATAATATGGAGGCTAAAGAAACCACACTTTATATCTATATAGTTTATCTCTTCTATAGAACAACTGAAATTTAGAGGGGAACAAGTGTGAGGTCTTGCTTGGATTTAAAAAAAAGTATCTTACCAAAACAGATGATGAGAAACAAGGAGAGAACACAGAAGAGGAGTTTAGACATCTTAAAGCGTTGAAAGTAACTTTGATTACTGCACTTGCACTTCTCTTGAACGTTTTATGTAGAACAAGTTAGAGGTTATGTGGCGAATTTATAGTGTCAGGCTTATAAACAAGATCTCATGTTTAAATCAATAAAGGATCTGTAATGTAATTCTTTCTACATAAGATCCTAAATTTGAAAATTAGTTACTGTTTTAATTTATTTTTCCTCTTTGTACTTCCTTTTTCCAAAATTAATATCTATACTTTTATTTTGTTATGTCCATATTTGAATGTCTAATATACTAAGAATATATATATTCTATTTAAAATTTAGTAACAATCTCATTAATATAAAAAAACAAAAAAAATTTTAAAAAATAAAAAAATCACATTCTATTAGCATATATGGTCCACTATTAATCACTTAATTAATAAGACAAAATCTCATTCAAAAAACGTATAGGTCAATTATTGTCCACTAACGATTCGGTCCACAATAGTCCACAAACTATTTGGTCCACTATTAATTATGAAAAACCTAAGAGGGGGGGGTGAATTAGGTTTTAACCGATTTTTCCTTATTTAAATTAAACAAGCTTTCTAAGATAACAAATATCAAACACTTGGTGTTCAACCAAAGTATGAAAAGATGAGTTCAAGAAAAGAAGCAATGAACACAAAGATTTATAGTGGTTCGGTTTATCCAACAAAACCTAATCCACTACCTTGAGCTATCTACTCAAGGATTTCACAAAACCTTTCACTAATATAGTAAGAGAGAATACAATAGAGGCTCACCCAATTCCCTTAGGGTTTTACAACATAAACCTCTTAACCAACCAAGGTTCACTCAACACTTTGAGTTTTACAATATAACCTTGTCTACACACCTTTCTCTATTACAACAATTAATGAAAAAGAAGCTCTTAACACAAACACAGTTTTCTATGGTTCAAGGCTCACTCTAACCCTTAGAGTTTTAAGCTCAATGCAACCTTGAACAAATCAATCAAGATATGAATAAGAAGAGTTTGATATATGAAATCACCTTAATGTGAAGATATATCAATGTAAAGCATAAATACCTCTTTGAGTAATGTTTTCTTGTAAGTTGCTCAAGAACCCCAATGATTTTGTATAAATCTCACTTTGATGAATTTCACAATATGAATGTTAAGATTTGGTTTCAAAATAATCTCCAGAGGTTCTATGAAGTGTTAGGATCAGATTTTTGCTCAAAAAGTAATATATCTGAGTTGTTTAAACGATTGGGTATTTATATGTATGCACCAACGGTCATAAAAATGGCTGTTTGAATCCCACTCAGGAGAAGTGCGGTCGACCGCAAATCAAGAGGGTCGTCCGTACCATCATCCGCAAATGTTCCAGAGAACTCTGGACAGCCTGCGGACGATGAGCTCAGAAGTCCGGTCGACCGCTCCATCATCCGCAAGTGTTCCAGAGAACTCTGGACAGCCTGCGGACGATACTCTGAGAAGTCTGGTCGACCGCATGATTTGTGGTCGTCCACACTTTTGTCAGGTCGACCACAAATGCATTAAAACTATGCAGAACAAGTTCCCAAACAACTCTAAGAGTTTGCAAACTATATTTTATGAATTTTGAAGTATGTGCATGTATTTTGAAAATCATTTCAAATACCCAACTCATGTTTTATCTAAATGAAATGCATTTTGAAAATCATTTCACTCTTATTGAGCAACCTATAGAACTCATTACTCAAAGGGATAGACCTAGAGATAACCAAAGATAAATAAAGAATTAAAGCTACACCTCTAGATCCTATCTAATCCAGAAACGCTTATCTTCAAGGCTTGACATCAAAAGCTCTTTCCTGAAGATTTGAAACTTTGATCTTGTAAGGATTAGATATATGAATCCTAAAAGATCATCACTAATACAATAAAGCCATTAGTCCTTATCAATGTTTGTCATTTAATCAAAACTAAGATCATCACCTTGATTTTTGTAACTCGGGAACATTTTCGGTCGATAAATTTAATCTGCGGTCGACCGGAAGTTTTAATTTGAGTCGTCCGCAAATTTTCTGGAACATTTTCGGTCGATGTGTTTAATCTGCGGTCGACCGGACGATTTGATAAGTGTATCGTCCGCACGTCCACTGGAACCTCTCCGGTCGATACTTTGAATCTGCGGTCGACCGGTCATCCTGTCATGATCATCCTCAAGTCCACTGTCTGTTCTGTGGATGATTATTTTCTAGCTTGCGGTCGACCGCACCTGCCAATGGTGTTATCCAAAACAATGCACAAAAGCATATATTTGACTGACTTCATAAAAACGCACAAGTTAGAAATCAAACGTACCAATACCCAAAAGTTTTCTAAGTAAACAAAACCTTTTCTCAGCCAAAGGCTTTGTGAAAATATCAGCTAATTGATCATCCGTAGGAACAAACTCAAGAACAATATCACCTTTTAAAACATGATCACGTAAAAAATGATGTTTAATATCTATATGCTTAGTTTTTGCATGTTGTATAGGATTCTTTGTCAGATTTATGGCACTAGTATTATCGCAGTTGATAGTGGTACAATCAAAGTTCAAGCCATAATCTTGCAAGGTGGTTTTCATCCATAAAACTTGTGCACAACAACTACCAGCAGAAATGTATTCAGCTTCAGTGGTAGAGAGAGAGACACAAGCTTGTTTCTTACTATACCAAGAAACTAAAGAGTAACCAAGAAATTGACAGTGACCACTAGTACTCTTACGTTCTACTCTACAACCTGCATAATCTGCATCAGTAAATGCTACTAGCTCAAAAGACATAGATTTTGGATACCACAAACCAAAATCTATCGTCCCCTTTAAGTATCTAAGAATACGTTTCACAGCAATCAAATGAGATTCTCTAGGAGATGATTGAAATCTAGCACATAGACAAACAGAGAACATAATATCAGGTCTACTAGCAGTTAAATACAAAAGACTACCAATCATTCCTCTGTATATAGTTTGGTCAATCATCTTACCATTCTCGTCTTTGTCTAATTTAATAGATGTGGCCATAGGAGTATCAATCTCCTTTGAATCAGCCATTCCAAACCTCTTCAGTAATTCTTTTGTGTACTTGGCTTGGTTAATGAAAGTACCTTCCTTTGCTTGCTTAATTTGTAATCCAAGGAAAAATGTCAACTCACCCATCATGCTCATTTCAAATTCATCCTGCATAGTCTTAGAGAAATCTTTGCACATATTTTCATTAGTAGCTCCGAAAATAATATCATCAACATATATTTGAACAATCAAAATATCATGAGCTTTATTTTTAATAAAGAGAGTAGTATCAACTATACCTCTAGAAAAACCTTTTTCAATAAGAAAATTGCTGAGTCTATCATACCAAGCTCTTGGTGCTTGCTTTAAACCATATAAGGCTTTGGAGAGCTTGTACACATGATTTACATATGATTCATGAATAAAACCAGGAGGTTGTTCAACATACACTTCCTCTTGAATGACACCATTTAAGAAAGCACTTTTGACATCCATTTGAAATAATTTAAAACCTTTAAAGGAAGCAAATGCAAGTAACATTCTAATGGACTCTAATCTAGCCACTGGAGCAAAGGTCTCATCATAATCAATACCTTATTCCTGATTATATCCTTGAGCAACAAGTCTAGCCTTATTTCTAGTTACAATACCATGTTCATCAAGTTTATTTCTAAAAAACCATTTTGTACCAATAATAGTAAGATTTGAAGGTCTAGGTACAAGTTCCCATACTTTGCTCCTTTCAAATTGATTTAACTCATCTTGCATGGCAATAATCCAAAAATCATCATTAAGAGCTTCATCAATGTTCCTAGGTTCTAAATGAGATAAAAATGCAAAATCATCAACAAAATTTGTAAAAAATCTTCTAGTTCTTACCCTTTCATTTGGATCACCAATGATTTGATCCTTTGGATGGTTGTGAACATATTTCCATTCTTTTGGAAGATCATACTTTGTTCCTTCTTCAAGTGAGATAGATTCTTGATTTTCAAGGACTTCTCTATTCTCATCCTTTGATGTTGAAGGATTTTCATTTGTTTGAGCAGCATCCTTATTTATTGACTTCAAAGGTATTTCTTGAATATCACCTTCAATCTCATTTCTTGGCAAATAGATGTTAGATTCATCAAAAACAACATGAATAACTTCTTCAATAATCATAGTTCTCTTATTATACACACGATAAGCTTTTCTTATTGAAGAATAGCCAAGAAATATACCTTCATCGGATTTCTTATCAAACTTACCAAGATTGTCTTTGACGTTTAAAACAAAACATTTACAACCAAAGACCTTGAAGTAAGAAATAGAAGGAGTTTTGCCAAACATAAGTTCATAGGGGGTTTTCTTCACAAGGGGTCTAAGAAGCACTCTATTTATAATATAGCAAGAGGTGTTTACAGCTTCAGCCCAAAAATACTTTGGCAAATTATTTTCACATAGCATAGAACGGGCCATTTCCTGTAACGTACGATTTTTCCTCTCAACGACACCATTTTGTTGAGGAGTTTTAGCAACAGAAAAATTGTGAGAAATTCCATTCTCATCACACAGTTTAGTGAAGTTAATATTGCAAAATTCTCTACCATTATCACTTCTAATGGAGATGAGTTTGCAACCTATGGTGTTTTGTACTTGTTTAAAAAGCTTGACAAAAGCTCCAAAAGCTTCATCTTTGCCCAACAAGAATAATACCCAAGTAAATCTAGAGAAGTCATCAACTATCACATAAGCATACAATTTTCCACCAAGGCTCATTGTCCTCATAGGACCAAATAAATCCATATGAACAAGTTCAAGAGGTTTTGAAGTTGAAACAATCTTCTTAGGTTTAAAAGAACTCTTGACTTGTTTACCATATTGACACGCATCACAAACACGATCTTTTTCAAAATGAATGGCAGGCAATCCTCTAACATATTCATGTTTAGATAAGTTATGCAAAGTATCCATGCTCACATGTCCTAACCTACGATGCCAAAGATAAGCATCATCATCTTTCAAAGCAAGACATTTAACATCTTGTTCAACTAAATCATCAAAGTAAAGATCATACATATTTCCATTTCTATTTCCAACAAAAACAGTTTTGTTAGAGCAATCATTAATAATTAAACATGAATCCTTCTTGAAAATAACCTTATAACCATTATCACATAATTGACTAATACTAAGCAAATTATATTTGAGATTATCAATAAGAAGAACATCTTTAATAAAGGGAGAAGTACTTTTACCAACATTGCCAATGCCAATGATTTTCCCTTTCTTTTTGTCACCGAAAGTCACAAATCCTTCATCTCTTGGTTTGACATCATTAAGTATGGATGCATTTCCAGTCATGTGTCTTGAGCATCCACTGTCAAGAAACCATTTGTTCTCCTTTGTTTTCAATTGAAAACATACCTACACCAAAGATGTTAATAAGCCTTTTGGTACCCAAATTCTCTTGGGTCCATTGGGGTTAGTTCTTTTAATTACCCAAGTGCTTTTAGCACCATTCTCAATCTTTTTCTTCACATAACATCTAGTCACTTTATGACCATTTTTACCACAATAAGTACAACATATTTTTGAAGAAGTATAGACATGTGAATGATATGCATGAGATACTCTCTTATGTGTATGTGACACATGTGAGTGAGATAAACTCTCATGTGTGTGTGAGACATTATTATAACTATCATCAAAACCAAGACCTCTCTTATCATGAGTGAGTCTTTGCATACCAAGTAGTTTGTTCAAATTGTCCCTACCACATGTAAGTTTTTGCAAGCTAGCACTTAAATCACTCATTCTAATTTTCATGGCATCATAATCACTCATCATATCATCCAACTTCTTGTTTCTAGAAATAAGATCAACATTAGCATTCTCAAGAAATTTTACCTTATCATTTAAACCAATAACATTCTCATCAAGACAAATCTTTGTAGAAGTTAACAAGGCATTTTCATCGATGAGCCTAGTATTATCTAATGATAGCTTCTCTACTTGACATTTCAGGACTTTGTTTTTCTTAATAATCTTTTTCATTTCCTTATAGAGATTGGAGATGAATTCATCTCTATCAAACATGTCACAAATATCATCATCACTTTCATCATCAACTAAAGAAGGAGTTTTTGGAGTATTTACCTCATCTTCAATGGCCATGAAACAAACATTTGCATGTTCAGTTTGTTCTTCATCTTCACTTCCTTCTTGATCCCAAGTGCAAGCAAGTCCTTTCTTGTTCTTGGACTTGTACTTCTTTTCTTTCTCTCTTAATTTTGGACAGTCCGCTTTGAAGTGATTTGGACTTCCGCATTCATAGCATTGCTTTGAGTTGTTATTTGTAGATGTCGATGGCTTCTTTTTGAATTTGTTGAAATGTCCCTTTTTGAACATTTTCTTGAAGTTCTTCATGACAAGAGCTATTTCCTCATCATCCATTTCTTCCTCATCACTGGAAGATTCATTTTCGTTGTTCTCTTTAGTTTTGAGAGCAATTCCTCTTTTCCCTTTGTCTTCCACTTCTTGATCATTCAACCACTTCATCCTAATCTCATGAGTGAGAAGTGATCCAATAAGCTCTTCCACTGGTTTCTTCTTCAAATCATGAGTTTCCAACATAGCAGTGGTTTTGCCTTCCCAAGCCTTTGGTAAAGCATTGAGTATTTTCATATTTTGTTCTCCTATAGAATAAGACTTGCTAAACACTTTTAAACCGTTAATAATGTTAGTAAAGCGAGTAAACATATCAGTGATGTTTTCATTTGATTTCATAGTGAAAAGTTCATACTCCCTTGTAAGCATACCAAGTTTTGTTTCCTTTACTTGGTTTGTACCTTCATGAGTCACTTCAAGTAGTCTCCACATTTCATGTGCAGATTCACAACATCTTACCCTGTTATACTCATTCATATCAAGTGCACAAGTAAGAGTGTTCATGGCAAGAAAATTAAGAGTCATTTTCTTTTTATCTTCATCATCAAATTCCTCAGAAATTCTATCAATCTTTATACCATCAACAACTTTGAAAGGAACATAGGGACCATTTTCAACAATATTCCATAATTCATAGTTTAGAGAAGATATATAGATTCTAACTCTATTTTTCCAGAAATTATAGTTTGTGCCATTCAACAAAGGAGGTCTAGTAGTAGAGTAACCTTCTACCATCATATTGTTATCTAGATGAGCCATAGAATCTTTGCTTCAAGGATGTTAAGCCTTATCAACAAGAAGACCTGCTCTGATACCAATTGAAAAACCTAAGAGGGGGGGGGGGTGAATTAGGTTTTAACCGATTTTTCCTTATTTAAATTAAACAAGCTTTCTAAGATAACAAATATCAAACACTTGGTGTTCAACCAAAGTATGAAAAGATGAGTTCAAGAAAAGAAGCAATGAACACAAAGATTTATAGTGGTTCGGTTTATCCAACAAAACCTAATCCACTACCTTGAGCTATCTACTCAAGGATTTCACAAAACCTTTCACTAATATAGTAAGAGAGAATACAATAGAGGCTCACCCAATTCCCTTAGGGTTTTACAACATAAACCTCTTAACCAACCAAGGTTCACTCAACACTTTGAGTTTTACAATATAACCTTGTCTACACACCTTTCTCTATTACAACAATTAATGAAAAAGAAGCTCTTAACACAAACACAGTTTTCTATGGTTCAAGGCTCACTCTAACCCTTAGAGTTTTAAGCTCAATGCAACCTTGAACAAATCAATCAAGATATGAATAAGAAGAGTTTGATATATGAAATCACCTTAATGTGAAGATATATCAATGTAAAGCATAAATACCTCTTTGAGTAATGTTTTCTTGTAAGTTGCTCAAGAACCCCAATGATTTTGTATAAATCTCACTTTGATGAATTTCACAATATGAATGTTAAGATTTGGTTTCAAAATAATCTCCAGAGGTTCTATGAAGTGTTAGGATCAGATTTTTGCTCAAAAAGTAATATATCTGAGTTGTTTAAACGATTGGGTATTTATATGTATGCACCAACGGTCATAAAAATGGCTGTTTGAATCCCACTCAGGAGAAGTGCGGTCGACCGCAAATCAAGAGGGTCGTCCGTACCATCATCCGCAAATGTTCCAGAGAACTCTGGACAGCCTGCGGACGATGAGCTCAGAAGTCCGGTCGACCGCTCCATCATCCGCAAGTGTTCCAGAGAACTCTGGACAGCCTGCGGACGATACTCTGAGAAGTCTGGTCGACCGCATGATTTGTGGTCGTCCACACTTTTGTCAGGTCGACCACAAATGCATTAAAACTATGCAGAACAAGTTCCCAAACAACTCTAAGAGTTTGCAAACTATATTTTATGAATTTTGAAGTATGTGCATGTATTTTGAAAATCATTTCAAATACCCAACTCATGTTTTATCTAAATGAAATGCATTTTGAAAATCATTTCACTCTTATTGAGCAACCTATAGAACTCATTACTCAAAGGGATAGACCTAGAGATAACCAAAGATAAATAAAGAATTAAAGCTACACCTCTAGATCCTATCTAATCCAGAAACGCTTATCTTCAAGGCTTGACATCAAAAGCTCTTTCCTGAAGATTTGAAACTTTGATCTTGTAAGGATTAGATATATGAATCCTAAAAGATCATCACTAATACAATAAAGCCATTAGTCCTTATCAATGTTTGTCATTTAATCAAAACTAAGATATTAAAAGCTTTAAGGCTTTCAAATTACTTAACCAATAAGATAATTCTCTTACTAGTAACGTCTAGGTCCATTATGGCACACTAATTATTTGGTCAACTATTAACCACCCAACCAATAATATAAATCTCATTTATCTAATGTATAAGGTCCATTATGGTCTACTAATAATTTGTGCCAGTATATATTAATCACCTAACCAATAGAAGAGGTAGAACTCTTTTCTATTTTGTCCTTTTGTTCAATAGGGGTTGTTATTTGGCACAACTCCCTTCTTCTTCAACTTGAGATCCATCACTTATTTTTCTTCTTCTTCACAATATTTTCCTCTTGCACATGGTTACTTCAAATAAAAACTTCTTCTTTTTCATCATCTCTATACAAAATGAATGATTCAATTCGTATACTTCAAAATTATTACACTTTGTTATGTATTAATGCATTGACAAAAAATATCATGTGAGAATTGAGAGATTACTATTTCTAATGTTAAAAGGAATGTCCGACGACATTAGTTGGTTCTTTGAAGCCAAGGTCTGACTAAGTGGTGAATATCCACATATTTTTCTCAAACTTCTACTTTATTTGAATATGAAAGCCTTAAAGCTTTTAATATCTTAATTTTGATTAAATGACAAACATTGATAAGGACTAATGGCTTTATTGTATTAGTGATGATCTCTTAGGATTCATATATCTAATCATTGCAAGATCAAAGTTTCAAATCTTCAGAAAAGAGCTTTTGATGTCAAGCCTTGAAGATAAGCGTTTGTGGATTAGATAGAATCTAGAGGTGTAGCTTTAATTCTTTATTTATCTTTGGTTATCTCTAGGTCTATCCCTTTGAGTAATGAGTTCCATAGGTTGCTCAATAAAAGTGAAATGATTTTCAAAATGCATTTCATTTGGATAAAACATGAGTTGGGTATTTGAAATGATTTTCAAAATACATGCACATACTTCAAAATTCATAAAATATAGTTTGCAAACTCTTAGAGTTGTTTGGGAACTTGTTCTGCATAGTTTTAATGCATTTGTGGTCGACCTGACAAAAGTGTGGACGACCCCAAATCATGCGGTCGACCAGACTTCTCAGAGTATCGTCCGCAGGCTGTCCAGAGTTCTCTGGAACACTTGCGGATGATGGAGCGGTCGACCGGACTTCTGAGCTCATCGTCCGCAGGCTGTCCAGAGTTCTCTGGAACATTTGCGGATGATGGTGCGGACGACCCTCCTGATTTGCGGTCGACCGCACTTCTCCTGAGTGGGATTCAAACAGCTATTTTTATGACCGTTGGTGCATACTTATAAATACCCAATCGTTTAAACAACTCGAACTAATCACTTTTTGAGCAAAAATCTGATCCTAACACTTCATAGAACCTCTGGAGATTATTTTGAAACCAAATCTTAACATTCATATTGTGAAATTCATCAAAGTGAGATTTATACAAAATCATTGGGGTTCTTGAGCAACTTACAAGAAAACATTACTCAAAGAGGTATTTATGCTTTACATTGATATATCTTCACATTAAGGTGATTTCATATATCAAACTCTTCTTATTCATATCTTGATTGATTTGTTCAAGGTTGCATTGAGCTTAAAACTCTAAGGGTTAGAGTGATCCTTGAACCATAGAAAACTGTGTTTGTGTTAAGAGCTTCTTTTTCATTAATTGTTGTAATAGAGATAGGTGTGTAGACAAGGTTATATTGTAAAACTCAAAGTGTTGAGTGAACCTTGGTTGGTTAAGAGGTTTGTGTTGTAAAACCCTAAGGGAATTGGGTGAGCCTCTATTGTATTCTCTCTTACTATATTAGTGAAAGGTTTTGTGAAATCCTTGAGTAGATAGCTCAAGGTAGTGGATTAGGTTTTGTTGGATAAACCGAACCACTATAAATCTTTGTGTTCATTGCTTCTTTTCTTGAACTCATCATTTCATACTTTGGTTGAACACCAAGTGTTTGATATTTGTTATCTTAGAAAGCTTGTTTAATTTATAAAGAGGAAAAATCGGTTAAAACCTAATTCACCCCCTTCTTAGGCTTTTCAATTGGTATCAGAGCGGGTCTTCTTGTTGATAAGGCTTAACATCCTTGAAGCAAAGATTCTATGGCTCATCTAGATAACACTATGATGGTAGAAGGTTACTCTACTACTAGACCTCCTTTGTTGAATGGCACAAACTATAATTTCTGGAAAAATAGAGTTAGAATCTACATATCTTCTCTAAACTATGAATTATGGAATATTGTTGAAAATGGTCCCTATGTACCTTTCAAAGTTGTTGATGGTATAAAGATTGATAGAATTTCTGAGGAATTTGATGATGAAGATAAAAAGAAAATGACCCTTAATTTTCTTGCCATGAACACTCTTACTTGTGCACTTGATATGAATGAGTATAACAGGGTAAGATGTTGTGAATCTGCACATGAAATGTGGAGACTACTTGAAGTGACTCATGAAGGTACAAACCAAGTAAAGGAAACAAAACTTGGTATGCTTACAAGGGAGTATGAACTTTTCACTATGAAATCAAATGAAAACATCACTGATATGTTTACTCGCTTTACTAACATTATTAACGGTTTAAAAGTGTTTAGCAAGTCTTATTCTATAGGAGAACAAAATATGAAAATATTCAATGCTTTACCAAAGGCTTGGGAAGGCAAAACTACTGCTATGTTGGAAACTCATGATTTGAAGAAGAAACCAGTGGAAGAGCTTATTGGATCACTTCTCACTCATGAGATTAGGATGAAGTGGTTGAATGATCAAGAAGTGGAAGACAAAGGGAAAAGAGGAATTGCTTTCAAAGTTAAAGAGAACAACGAAAATGAATCTTCCAGTGATGAGGAAGAAATGGATGATGAGGAAATAGCTCTTGTCATGAAGAACTTCAAGAAAATGTTCAAAAAGGGACATTTCAACAAATTGAAAAAGAAGCCATCGACATCTACAAATAACAACTCAAAGCAATGCTATGAATGCGGAAGTCCAAATCACTTCAAAGCGGACTGTCCAAAATTAAGAGAGAAAGAAAAGAAGTACAAGTCCAAGAACAAGAAAGGACTTGCTTGCACTTGGGATCAAGAAGGAAGTGAAGATGAAGAACAAACTGAACATGCAAATGTTTGTTTCATGGCCATTGAAGATGAGGTAAATACTCCAAAAACTCCTTCTTTAGTTGATAGTGAAAGTGATGATGATATTTGTGACATGTTTGATAGAGATGAATTTATCTCCAATCTCTATAAGGAAATGAAAAAGATTATCAAGAAAAACAAAGTCTTGAAATGTCAAGTAGAGAAGCTATCATTAGATAATACTAGGCTCATTGATGAAAATGCCTTGTTAACTTCTACAAAGATTTGTCTTGATGAGAATGTTATTGGTTTAAATGATAAGGTAAAATTTCTTGAGAATGCTAATGTTGATCTTATTTCTAGAAATAAGAAGTTGGATGATATGATGAGTGATTATGATGCCATGAAAATTAGAATGAGTGATTTAAGTGCTAGCTTGCAAAAACTTACATGTGGTAGGGACAATTTGAACAAACTACTTGGTATGCAAAGACTCACTCATGATAAGAGAGGTCTTGGTTTTTATGATAGTTATAATAATGTCTCACACACACATGAGAGTTTATCTCACTCACATATGTCACATACACATAAGAGAGTATCTCATGCATATCATTCACATGTCTATACTTCTTCGAAAATATGTTGTACTTATTGTGGTAAAAATGGTCATAAAGTGACTAGATGTTATGTGAAGAAAAATATTGAGAATGGTGCTAAAAGGACTTGGGTAGTTAAAAGAACTAACCCCAATGGACCCAAGAGAATTTGGGTACCAAAAGGCTTATTAACATCTTTGGTGTAGGTATGTTTTCAATTGAAAACAAAGGAGAACAAATGGTTTCTTGACAGTGGATGCTCAAGACACATGACTGGAAATGCATTCATACTTAATGATGTCAAACCAAGAGATGAAGGATTTGTGACTTTCGGTGACAAAAAGAAAGGGAAAATCATTGGCATTGGCAATGTTGGTAAAAGTACTTCTCCCTTTATTAAAGATGTTCTTCTTATTGATAATCTCAAATATAATTTGCTTAGTATTAGTCAATTATGTGATAATGGTTATAAGGTTATTTTCAAGAAGGATTCATGTTTAATTATTGATGATTGCTCTAACAAAATTGTTTTTGTTGGAAATAGAAATGGAAATATGTATGATCTTCACTTTGATGATTTAGTTGAACAAGATGTTAAATGTCTTGCTTTGAAAGATGATGATGCATATCTTTGGCATCGTAGGTTAGGACATGTGAGCATGGATACTTTGCATAACTTATCTAAACATGAATATGTTAGAGGATTGCCTGCCATCCATTTTGAAAAAGATCGTGTTTGTGATGCGTGTCAATATGGTAAACAAGTCAAGAGTTCTTTTAAACCTAAGAAGATTGTTTCAACTTCAAAACCTCTTGAACTTGTTCATATGGATTTATTTGGTCCTATGAGGACAATGAGCCTTGGTGGAAAATTGTATGCTTATGTGATAGTTGATGACTTCTCTAGATTTACTTGGGTATTATTCTTGTTGGGCAAAGATGAAGCTTTTGGAGCTTTTGTCAAGCTTTTTAAACAAGTACAAAACACCATAGGTTGCAAACTCATCTCCATTAGAAGTGATAATGGTAGAGAATTTTGCAATATTAACTTCACTAAACTGTGATGAGAATGGAATTTCTCACAATTTTTCTGTTGCTAAAACTCCTCAACAAAATGGTGTTGTTGAGAGGAAAAATCGTACGTTACAGGAAATGGCCCGTTCTATGCTATGTGAAAATAATTTGCCAAAGTATTTTTAGGCTGAAGCTGTAAACACCTCTTGCTATATTATAAATAGAGTGCTTCTTAGACCTCTTGTGAAGAAAACCCCCTATGAACTTATGTTTGGCAAAATTCCTTCTATTTCTTACTTCAAGGTTTTTGGTTGTAAATGTTTTGTTTTAAATGTCAAAGACAATCTTGGTAAGTTTGATAAGAAATCCGATGAAGGTATATTTCTTGGCTATTCTTCAATGAGAAAAGCTTATTGTGTGTATAATAAGAGAACTATGATTATTGAAGAAGTTATTCATGTTGTTTTTGATGAATCTAACATCTATTTGCCAAGAAATGAGATTGAAGGTGATATTCAAGAAATACCCTTGAAGTCAATAAATAAGGATGTTGTTCAAACAAATGAAAATCCTTCAACATCAAAGGATGAGAATGGAGAAGTCTTTGAAAATCAAGAATCTATCTCACTTGAAGAAGGAACAAAGTATGATTTTCCAAAACAATGGAAATATGTTCACAACCATCCAAAGGATCAAATCATTGGTGATCCAAATGAAAGGGTAAGAACTAGAAGATATTTTACAAATTTTGTTGATGATTTTGCATTTTTATCTCATATAGAACATAGGAACATTGATGAAGCTCTTAATGATGATTTTTGGATTATTGCCATGCAAGATGAGTTAAATTAATTTGAAAGGAGCAAAGTATGGGAACTTGTACCTAGACCTTCAAATCTTACTATTATTGGTACAAAATGGGTTTTTAGAAACAAACTTGATGAACATGGTATTGTAACTAGAAATAAGGCTAGACTTGTTGCTCAAGGATATAATCAGGAAGAAGGTATTGATTATGATGAGACCTTTGCTCCAGTGGCTAGATTAGAGTCCATTAGAATGTTACTTGCATTTGCTTCCTTTAAAGGTTTTAAATTATTTCAAATGGATGTCAAAAGTGCTTTCTTAAATGGTTTCATTCAAGAGGAAGTGTATGTTGAACAACCTCCTGGTTTTATTCATGAATCATATGTAAATCATGTGTACAAGCTCTCCAAAGCCTTATATGGTTTAAAGCAAGCACCAAGAGCTTGGTATGATAGACTTAGCAATTTTCTTATTGAAAAAGGTTTTTCTAGAGGTATAGTTGATACTACTCTCTTTATTAAAAATAAAGCACATGATATTTTGATTGTTCAAATATATGTTGATGATTTATTTTCGGAGCTACTAATGAAAATATGTGCAAAGATTTCTCTAAGACAATGCAGGATGAATTTGAAATGAGCATGATGGTGAGTTGACATTTTTCCTTGGATTACAAATTAAGCAAGCAAAGGAAGGTACTTTCATTAACCAAGCCAAGTACACAAAAGAATTACTGAAAAGGTTTGGAATGGCTGATTCAAAGGAGATTGATACTCCTATGGCCACATCTATTAAATTAGACAAAGACGAGAATGGTAAGATGATTGACCAAACTATATACAGAGGTATGATTGGTAGTCTTTTGTATTTAACTGCTAGTAGACCTGATATTATGTTCTCTGTTTGTCTATGTGCTAGATTTCAATCATCTCCTAGAGAATCTCATTTAATTGCTGTGAAACGTATTCTTAGATACTTAAAGGGGACTATAGATTTTGGTTTGTGGTATCCTAAATCTATGTCTTTTGAGCTAGTAGCATTTACTGATGCAGATTATGCAGGTTGTAGAGTAGAACGTAAGAGTACTAGTGGTCACTGTCAATTTCTTGGTTACTCTTTAGTTTCTTGGTATAGTAAGAAACAAGCTTGTGTCTCTCTCTCTACCACTGAAGCTGAATACATTTCTGCTGGTAGTTGTTGTGCACAAGTTTTATGGATGAAAACCACCTTGCAAGATTATGGCTTGAACTTTGATTGTACCACTATCAACTGCGATAATACTAGTGCCATAAATCTGACAAAGAATCCTATACAACATGCAAAAACTAAGCATATAGATATTAAACATCATTTTTTGCGTGATCATGTTTTAAAAGGTGATATTGCTCTTGAGTTTGTTCCTACGGATGATCAATTAGCTGATATTTTCACAAAGCCTTTGGCTGAGAAAAGGTTTTGTTTACTTAGAAAACTTTTGGGTATTGGTACGTTTGATTTCTAACTTGTGCGTTTTTATGAAGTCAGTCAAATATATGCTTTTGTGCATTGTTTGGATAACACCATTGGCAGGTGCGGTCGACCGCAAGCTAGAAAACAATCGTCCACAGAACAGACAGTGGACTTGCGGATGATCATGACAGGATGACCAGTCGACCGCAGATTCAAAATATCGACCGGAAAGGTTCCAGTGGACTTGCGGACGATACACTTATCAAATCGTCCGGTCGACCGCAGATTAAACACATCGACCGAAAAGGTTCCAGAGAATTTGCGGACGACTCAAATTAAAACTTCCGGTCGACCGCAGATTAAATGTATCGACCGAAAATGTTCCCGAGTAACAAAAATCAAGGTGCGGACGATACTGCGGACAACGATCCGGTCGACCGCACATCTGTGGACCGTTACAAATATGCCTCTTTCAGACGCAACTTTTCATCTTCCAATCATCCCCACCTCTTCATTTATCAGCCGCAACTCTTCAAACTCTCATAACCCACGAACAATCCACCATAAATACACTTCATTTCTTCCCCAATTCATACATTCATCCTACATATCCTTGTTTGCTACATTTGAAAACCCTAGAAATGACAAAAACTCAAAGTGACAAGGGCAAAACACAAATGGTTCAAGATGTTCCAAAGAAGAAGAGAACCATGCAAGCTTCTTCTCAACTCTTCAGGAGCAAGCATCATGAGGATCGTTACAATGATTACCTCAAGAATCGCCAAGTAATTTCTGGGAGCACCATTGATAGGTATGAATTTCCCTTTGATAGAATTCTTACCTATATGGCTTGGCAAGGATGGGATAGTATAATTGATCATGAAGAAGCCTTGTATACTGATCTTGTATATCAGTTTTATGCTAATCTCGAAGAGGTGTTAGAAAAAAAGGGAGAGATGACTATAAGGACTCTTTTTGTTTCAAGGGTCAATGGGATAGATATAAAATTTACTTCCCTTGGTTTAGATGAAATCTTAGAGATACCTATGGATGGGGTTGAGTACTTTAATACTCATCACAGAATAAATCATAAGGATTTTTCTGCTGTGGGTTTTGAGAAGATATTCACTCAAGGAAACTCTTTTGTAAACTTAGTCAAAAGAGAGGCCAATGTATTTAGTTTTGAACATCGTATTCTTCATCATATGTGCACTAACATCTTCATCCCCACTGAAGGCCATAAAACTACTGTCACGTTTATGCATATGTTTCTTATGTATTTGTTGGTGAAGAGAATCCGGGTGGATTTTGGTTACATAATGGTACACCACATGATGGCTACCATTGAGAAGGGCAAAGGCGTTCCGAAAAGCTTACCTTATGGACGGTTATTAACCAAAGTCTTCCGCCATTTCAACGTCCCATTTCCAGAACTGAAAGGGACAAAATATGTGCCTAAGTTCAACTTTGCTTCTTTTAAAATAATGCAAGCGTTATGTCTCAATGGTACATGGGACTTGAAGAAAAATATGACTCTGGAAGAGATCGTTGTGGCAACAAAGGAGACAACAAGGCTGATGGGAAAAGAACCACTGATAACTCTTCATGAAGGTGATTTTTTTGGCGATTTTGTTGAAAGTGAGGACTCACAAGGTGTGAAAAGACCACTTCATCTAGATGAGGAAGAAGATGTTCCTCCTGAGGCTCCAGATTTGAAGAAGGCAAAAGGTAAAGAAAAAGTTGGAGAGAAAGATGTATCCACTCCACAACCTGCCATCTGGGGTGCCCTGGAAGAAATTTCTTCTCAGATTGGCTCGATGTTCAGCACATTTGACAATCATTTCAAGACACTTCACTCCAAGATCGACGACCTGGCATCAAGGGTGGAGTACCATGGCATCGAGATCATCAACATCAAATTTCATCTAGAGGCACTACATGGCATTCAGGTTGACGTTTCTACACCACCACCTTCACATGATATGCCCCCGCCTGCTGAGCAGCCTGCTGGACCATCCTCTTCCACAGCTAAAGTTTATATGCGACGGCCTAGGAGATAGTGTTTTTCTGCACTTGTTGTACTTTTGTTTTATCTAGACAACTTATCTCTTGTTTGTATTCTTGACTCTTCTATTTTTATATATGCATTTTTTATTTCCCCATGATGACTCCTTGGTAGTTGAGGGATCTTATTGTTTAATTAACTTAGTTCTATCCTTTCTATCCATTCTTTTTGAATGATGACAAAAGGGGGAGAAAAACTACTGTTGATTGCAATATATAAATGTCATGAAACTAACTTTTTTGTTTCAGGAATTTCTGAGATGAACTTAATTGCTTAAACTCATCAAAATCAAGAGAAAGGAGAAATAGCTCTAAAAGGTTAAGTATGGCTATCCTTGGTTTAAAGGTTATATATTTCTAAGTTTATGCTATATTGAGATTGAAGGAGAATGGAAATTGTGTGTTGGTGGCCGGGTTGGCCTTATGTGCGATTTTATGTGTTATCACATCTCTTTTTGCATTGTTGAGTTTATGTTGCAAAAATGGTTTTAAGAGTTATAAAGGAAACTCTGTCAAAATTTTTACAAAACTGATGCATATTGATAGGGGGAGCATTATAAATGTTTTTATAGTCTATCTATTTGTTATTAATTCTGGAATAAAGGAGGATACGGAGGTTGGTGAAAAAATAGGCTTCTTTAAGCCTATATAAGCTAGGAAGTGATCTCGTATACTTACATTGAATACTTTAATTTTGAGATCCAATATTTATTCGAAAAATGTTACATTCTATATATTTCTTGATATCATCAAACTAAATGGTTATATGCTATATGTGATATCTTACAAATACCTAGCATATTGTAAGGGGGAGCATTTTTAATAATTTTATTACATATTATATAAACTCTTCCTTACTTTGAATCCTTGCACTTAATTGTTATATTCATCACATTGCATCAATATTTCTCATCATCAAAAAGGGGGAGATTGAAAGCTTTAAAGCTTTTAATATCTTAATTTTGATTAAATGACAAACATTGATAAGGACTAATGGCTTTATTGTATTAGTGATGATCTCTTAGGATTCATATATCTAATCATTGCAAGATCAAAGTTTCAAATCTTCAGAAAAGAGCTTTTGATGTCAAGCCTTGAAGATAAGCGTTTGTGGATTAGATAGAATCTAGAGGTGTAGCTTTAATTCTTTATTTATCTTTGGTTATCTCTAGGTCTATCCCTTTGAGTAATGAGTTCCATAGGTTGCTCAATAAAAGTGAAATGATTTTCAAAATGCATTTCATTTGGATAAAACATGAGTTGGGTATTTGAAATGATTTTCAAAATACATGCACATACTTCAAAATTCATAAAATATAGTTTGCAAACTCTTAGAGTTGTTTGGGAACTTGTTCTGCATAGTTTTAATGCATTTGTGGTCGACCTGACAAAAGTGTGGACGACCCCAAATCATGCGGTCGACCAGACTTCTCAGAGTATCGTCCGCAGGCTGTCCAGAGTTCTCTGGAACACTTGCGGATGATGGAGCGGTCGACCGGACTTCTGAGCTCATCGTCCGCAGGCTGTCCAGAGTTCTCTGGAACATTTGCGGATGATGGTGCGGACGACCCTCCTGATTTGCGGTCGACCGCACTTCTCCTGAGTGGGATTCAAACAGCTATTTTTATGACCGTTGGTGCATACTTATAAATACCCAATCGTTTAAACAACTCGAACTAATCACTTTTTGAGCAAAAATCTGATCCTAACACTTCATAGAACCTCTGGAGATTATTTTGAAACCAAATCTTAACATTCATATTGTGAAATTCATCAAAGTGAGATTTATACAAAATCATTGGGGTTCTTGAGCAACTTACAAGAAAACATTACTCAAAGAGGTATTTATGCTTTACATTGATATATCTTCACATTGAGGTGATTTCATATATCAAACTCTTCTTATTCATATCTTGATTGATTTGTTCAAGGTTGCATTGAGCTTAAAACTCTAAGGGTTAGAGTGAGCCTTGAACCATAGAAAACTGTGTTTGTGTTAAGAGCTTCTTTTTCATTAATTGTTGTAATAGAGATAGGTGTGTAGACAAGGTTATATTGTAAAACTCAAAGTGTTGAGTGAACCTTGGTTGGTTAAGAGGTTTGTGTTGTAAAACCCTAAGGGAATTGGGTGAGCCTCTATTGTATTCTCTCTTACTATATTAGTGAAAGGTTTTGTGAAATCCTTGAGTAGATAGCTCAAGGTAGTGGATTAGGTTTTGTTGGATAAACCGAACCACTATAAATCTTTGTGTTCATTGCTTCTTTTCTTGAACTCATCATTTCATACTTTGGTTGAACACCAAGTGTTTGATATTTGTTATCTTAGAAAGCTTGTTTAATTTATAAAGAGGAAAAATCGGTTAAAACCTAATTCACCCGCCCCTTTTAGGTTTTTCAGAATAAAAGTAGTTTTTATAAGAAAATGAGAGGTAAGATATTAGATGTTATAGATGTGTCAAGTGAAATTACAATACAAAATGTCATTTCTTTGGATATTTATCTTGAAATCGGGAAGATAAAATCACGTTATAAAAGATGGATTGAGTGAGGAATCATTAGATGACATCCGATTGACCTTTTAAAAAAAATGGAAAGAGACCCCTTGAATTTTCATAAATAAAAAACAAAGTATAAAGAAAGGATGGGGACATGGACCTGACCTCCAATATATGGAAAATACATGAATACATGAAAAATCAAGAGTCCTATAACAGAAGGGTATCTAAGTCTATCCATATGTATCAAGACTCTAGTCCTCTCATACAACTCCTGAAGTGCGACAAGTGTGTAACTCTGACATTTCAATCCATCAGAACCCAAATAATTAGCAAACTGGTTCCCCTCTTGGAACATATGTCCCATTTGGAAAAATGAAATATGTTTGTAAAGTCGTCAAATGATTTGTAAGGCTCCATAGCAATGCTTTTGTGTTATGCAACATTGCACACCGTCCAGATGAACTAAAAAATGAGGAAAGTCACGATGATGAGGATGTGTCTTCTAGAGACATGACGGCTCGATGAAATCCAATGAAGGAATCGATGGTGTGTGTCATCCTACTGACAGACTGGTACCTACAAAATAGAAGAAAAGTAAACATATACCTAAGTGGCATTGTCAACGAACATGTGTTGAAGCGTCTCCTTTGAGTGGCAACAGTGACATCTTGATGCCAACTAGACCAGAATCCGATTCCTCATAACTGTCTCGATCAGGATCAAACCATGCCACAGTTTCCAGCAAAAGAATGATATAGTCATAGGAATGGATGGTTCCCAGAATAAGCGAAAAGGAGTCCAAACAGTGGAAGGCTCCCTAACTATTTATCACGCCGACTTGGTAGTGAACCTACCATCCAGCTTATCTCTCCACAACATCCTGTTCGGGGTATGAATTTATAAGAGCAGATTGACAATACGTTCTGCCATTGAAAAAGGAACCACCTAGCAAAGAAGATCGAAACCCCAGTCAAAACCATTGAAAAAAACACTGACTTGAGCTGAAGTGTGAGAAGAATCAGGCAAATATTAGGCAAGAGTAGTGTCTCCCATCCAACAGTAATGCCAAAAGAAAATTTATCCACGACCCAAAAACCAGACAATGTGACTCTTAAATCATGGGCCAACCCAAAGCAACCTACATAAATCTCGAGAAGCAGTGTAAATACATGTAGTGAGGGACAGGTATGTCTGGACACAATATTTGCTCAACATAAATTGAGCCCACAAAGAATCTTGGGAATGTAACCGCCACCACAACTTCATTGAGAAAGTATCAACATCTTGAGTATAAAATTAGTCAGTTATAACTCGTTGTTATAACTGTGACTCAACTTGAAAAACAAATCAACAAAACGTAAATCACACAAAACGTTTGTTAACGCAGTTCGACAATCCTCTTGTCTACGTCTGCGGGGCCCTCACCCAGATTAATTTGCCTCTTCAAAAGTACAAAGGGATTCAATACACTTTTCCCTATGACTACTCCTTGCAAACTAATCACTCGATCACTATAACTTCCTCAGATAGGAGAATCTTCTTCTTCTATTCCCAAGGTAAGTCCTGCTTTCCCTAATAGGTTAACTAAGAACAAGAAAGATGAGGAAGAAAAAGATGTTCTGGAGATCTTCAAGAAAGTTGAAGTCAACATTCTTCTTTTGGATGCAATAAGACAGATTCCTCGTTATGCTAAGTTCCTAAAAGAACTTTGTACCAATAAGAAGAAACTTAAAGGTAACGAGAGAATCAGTGTGGGGGAATGTGTGTCTATTGTTCTCCAACAGAAACTTCCTCCAAAGCAGAAAGATCCAGGTATGTTCGCTATCCCTGTTAAATAAATCCCAGTTTCAACATACTCCACAGTTACAACTCGTTGTTCCACCAAGTCTCTGATAAAATGATGACGAATGTCAATGTGTTTCGTTCTAGAATGATAAACCGGATTTTTACTGATGTTTATGGCACTTTGATTATCACAATACATGATCAATTCTTTCTGTTTAATACTGTAGTCCTCCAACATTTGTTTCATCCAAAGAAGTTGAGTACAACAACTTCCTGCTCCTATATACTCTGCTTCAGCAGTGGATAGAGAGATACAACTCTGTTTTTGGCTAAACCATGAGACCAAATTGTTGCCCAGAAAGAAACTTCCTCCAGAAGTACTTTTTCTATCATCACCATTTCCTGCCCAATCTGCATCACTGTATCCTACCAAAACAGAACTTGTATCTTTAGTAAAATAAATTCCATAATTGAGAGTGGAATTTACATACCTCAAGATTCTCTTTACTGCTTTCACATGAGACTCCTTTAGATTTGACTGATATCTTGCACAAATTCCCACACTGAATTGAATATCTGGTCTGCTTGTAGTCAGATATAATAAACCTCCAATCATGCTTCTGTATTGATGTTGTTCTACTGACCTCGCCTTTTCATCTTTAGTTAACTTTTCATTTCTGGACATGGGAGATCTAACTGCTTTACTCAGTTGTAACCCAAATTTCTTCACCAAATTTGTAGCATACTTTGCTTGAGACACAAATATACCATCCTTCAACTGCTTAATCTGAAGACCAAGGAAGAAGTTCAGTTCTCCAACCATACTCATTTCAAACTCCTTTTGCATCAAATCAACAAATTCAGCAACAAGTTCATTTGATGTTGAACCAAAAACAATATCATCCACATAGATTTGTGCAATCATAATTTCTCTACCAGATCTTTTGATAAACAAGGTTTTGTTTTGTCAACTCCACCTCTTTTGTATCATTTCAACAAGAAATACTTAGTCAATCTTTCATACCATGCACGTGGTGCTTGTTTTAAACCATAGAGGGTCTTCTTAAGCTTATAAACATGATCTGGAAATTTAGGATTTATGAACCCTTTTGGTTGTTCCACATAAGCTTCCTCATTCTGCTGAAGTAGCTCCTTTTCCAGTACATTCTTCTCCAATTTCAACTTCATATAGCCTTATCTAAGCAAGACATATTTCTTACTCAGTTCAACATATTCCTTACCAAACTTCTTATAGGCAAATTCCAATTCATCAATATTAGCATCACTAGCTTCATCAGTAACACACAAGTTGTTAGTTTCAATGCTTGTTCTACCAGTTTCAACTGTATCCTCAATTACAACTGCAGCAATGAACGCAACAAAATTACTAACATCATTATCTTGTTGCTCATCATTATTACTTTCATTCCCGCTATCATCACTCTAAGAAGTATTCAATGATTTCTCTTTTTATTGGTTCATAAATTTATTTCCACAAAAAGCTTGAATATGCCCATAACCATGACATTCATGGCATTGAATTTTTGACAAATTCTTCTTCTTCTCTCCAGACTTATCATCCTTTGGGTAGTTGTGTTTATCTTCCCTGGGTGAGATATTCTTTTCAGAAATTTTGAGATATTCTTGGTAATCAATGCAATCTTCTCATCATCATCCATATCTGATTCATCAAGTCCTTTCATAGCTTCAACAATTAATGCAATTCCCTTTGATTCTTTACGACTGTAAAATTGAGTCTCAAACTGTTGCAAAGAGCCAACCAGATTATCCCACTTGATATCATCGGTCTTCTTGATCTCTTGCAAAACAACAATTTTTGGAATAAACCTCTTGGGTAAGGATCTAAGAAATTTCTTGACAAGCTTAGATTCATCCCAACTTTGTCCCAATCCACACACTTGATTTGACATATCTCTGAGTGTAAGTGTGAACTCATCGATAGTTTCATCTTCTTTCATCTTCAGATCTTCAAAGGCTGCATTTAACTGCTGAAGTTTGGCATCACGTACCAACTCAGTACCTTCATGAATGATCTCTAGTTTTTCCCATGCATAATTTGCAAGTTTACATCTTTGAATATGTCTGAATTGATCTTGATCAACAGCTCCAAATATGGCATTCAATGTTTTGAAATTTCTATGACACATGCCATGCTCAAGTTCAGTCCACTTATCTGTAGTATTTTCCTTAGTTACAATGGCTCCTAAAGAGGTAGTTTCAGTCTCTACTAGTTTTGTCCATCCACTAACAACTGCTCTACAAGCATAATTATCCTG
The DNA here is from genome assembly GCA_019593545.1 of Apocynum venetum. NCBI lineage: Eukaryota > Viridiplantae > Streptophyta > Magnoliopsida > Gentianales > Apocynaceae > Apocynum > Apocynum venetum. The sequence goes on along the minus strand of SRSM01000798.1, from coordinate 187,446 downwards.
TGCACTGATGTAAGCATACATACGAGATTTCCAGAAAGGATAATTCGTACTTGTCAAGATAGGAGGCTTAGATGAAGGCGGTCCTTGTATATTCATGTTGAAAACTCAACGTCTGTTTCTCCCACAATCTCACCAATTGGCAGCAACTACAACGTTGGTGACTCTGCTGTGATACCACTTGACAGAAACGCTGAGTATAAAATCAGTAAGTTATAACTCATTGGAAGTTATAACTGTGACTCAACCTGAAAGACAAATCAACAAAAAGTAAATCACAAAAGAACGTTTGTTAACGCAGTTCGACAATCCTTTTGTCTACGTCTACGGGGCCCTCACCCAGATTAGTTTACCTCTTCAAAAGTACAAAGGGATTCAATACACTTTTCCCTATGACTACTCCTTGCAAACTAATCACTCGATCACTGTAGCTCTTCACTATAGTATTTGCTGATAAAACAACCTCGATTTCACAATATTCAACAAATTACTTAATTCAACAACTTGATTAAGTAGTCTACTCAAAGATACCCTTCAACAGCACAGGGACTTGTTCAATACAAAGAATAATCTTCTACTTATTCGAGTATCACCAAGAAGCACACATGAATATAGAATAAACTCGAACTAATTGCTCAACAATTTCTCATCATTTTGCAACTAATCATTGCTTCACAACCTTTGAACCGATTCTCACAATAATCACCTTTTCTCTGATTGCATTCAGTTCCTCACACACTTTCTGCACAAAAATCTTCTCAATATATAATTAGACGTCTCTTCAAACAATCCTTCTCCTTGTAGGAATCAATCAAGGATATACTACAATATCTTCCAATATCTTCCAATATCTTCTCACTTCCTTATTCATGTAGACTTCCTAATCTTTAGCCAATAAAAATTTATTTCCAAAGATAGCTCATAAAAAGATATAGCTTATCTTTTAATCTTCAAAATAAATTTCCATCAATCTTCCAAATCAGATTTAGGAATAATCCTAATTTTTCCGTAACAAACTTTAAAATTCATTTTCAATATATAATATAAAAAGTCAATTGTACTGTCCACATGCTATTTACTAAAAGGTAAATTTATTCAAAAAGGAGCATGTTTATCCCTAATTGTTGAGTTAGCATCTTAAAACATGATGTCAAGAGATAAAATCATTGTTGATTGTTATGACTTATGAACATCTGAGTATGACATAATCTCAAAACATGTGCTTTGAAAAGAAAATTTAATGACACCGTTGGTGATGTGCATATTTTTCATTTTTACATTGATATTGAAGTATTGAAAATGTTTTTAGTGATGAGGCACATGAATTAATATGATGTGAATTTTTTAAATTAAAGAAGTTATTATTAAAATTTTATATATAAAATATGTTTATTTTTAAAAAATGTATATTTAATTTTGGACATTCAATTTTGGATGGAGAATATAATATATTTTTTTTCTGTTTGATTTTATTTAAATAAATAAATGTTTAAGCATATTATTTAATTTTATTTTTAATATAAGAGCATTATATAATTAGTATAAAAATTATGAAAATGCTAATAGAAAAAGTTAATAATCTTATGTAAATAAATACGATGATTACCTAAGCATTTTACATTTTAAATCATACATAAATTAAAAATATTGAACATATAAAATGATCAAACTCTAGTCCTAACAATAACTAAGTATATACAACCAAAGCGTCAAATTGGCCTTTACAAGTTATTGCCTCAACTTTTATAGTACTAACTTTACACCATTTGTTTTGGTCACCCGAATTTTGCCGATAACTGAAACGTACTCAGACATGTATTGCAAGAAGCCAACTTAGACATATAAATAAAGCATCATTTCTATGATTTAAGTCTCCCCGAAAAGAATAATTTCGGACACATGCAATATCTGTATTGGGTTTTAAAAGTATTTTTTTATTTTATTTTGAAATGAAGTTATGTTTGGATAAAAAAAAATTTTCTTGAGAATTGAAAATTGATTGATATGTTTTGAGTCTCACATGTAGAGTAGAGTTAGAAAAAGTGTTTATGAAGAATTGAGAAATTGGATTTAATAACCAGTCCAAATATAGCCCTAATGTCCCTAGTTGCCATGAAAGCTTAGCCCATCCTAACATATTTTATGTTAGATTTGGCAATTTAAAATGGTGTTCTTTCGTTATTAGTAAAAACATAATAATTTTATTTATATTAATAATATTGAATATTACAAAAAAAATGTGAACAAATATAATTTTATTTTAAAGAGTATGACATTTCAATATTTAAATATTATTGATATGCCCCTAAAAAAAGTACAAATAAAAAAAATCAAAACATTTTAAAATAGAACTTAAAAAAAATGTCTCTTGAATTTCAATAAAACTTACACATCACCTTTTTAAAATCAATCTTTCAAGAGCACTTTTTTTAGATTTCATTATCTCATCATTTTTAGCTCGTTTTTAAAAATTCATATGCTTATTTTATCTGTAACATTTTGGGATTAAATTTTAACATAGCATTTTGTATTCCAAGTCCCAACCTCGAGTCTAATAGAGTAATGCAACCAACTTATTGAGAATTCAAATTAATTCTTCTAAAAGACCAAAACTTATGTTGGTGTCTTCAATCATATCAATATTTGATTGGAATTTTAATACAAATTAAAGTCTAAAGATATATAAATTGTAGAGCAATTGAGAATTTAAAAGAGTTTGTTCTAAAAGACTAAAACCAAAGACTCTTTTCCAAACGTCAAAGGCCTTTAGGCAAACCGCAAGCACCACAGATAAAAAAAAAGAAAAAAAAACAAAAGAAGAGCTTGCAAACACAACTAACCCAGACAAATAATAAGTGCAACATCTACTAAATAATAACTATTGTTTTTGAGCCTTTAAATATTTACATTTTTATTATTAGATACTTTTTTTATTATGTTTAATTTTTTTAGGATAATTGCCCCCATTCCTTCCTATTCTTTGCACGTTTTTCCGTTTTCCTCCCTATTTATTTTTGGGCCCATAATAATTAACATTTTTATTTATAATTTAAAATCAATTTTTTAAATATGGGCTTTTTCAGTAATACTAGTAATATAAATATGGTGCCATATATAATATTCCTTCCGTTCATAATTGAATGTCTTACCTTTTATTTTGGTTAAAAATTAAGAAAATTTATTAATTTTAATTAACTTACAAAATTATCATTGATATTAATATAATAAATTAAAAGATCAAAAATTAAAAGATCAAAGAGTTAGTGTGATGTAAATTTCAAAACACATGTGATTGCACTGCACCCCTTCATGCAAGGCTAGGTAGTCAATAAGTTCATATTTTACATTCTATTTTATCTAAGTGTGCAAATAAGTTTATCTGATCTAATAACTTAGTGATTGTACGAGAAGATAAGTTACAACAGATAAACTTTGTATAAGAAATTCATACCTTAATTAAAAAAGAATTTATAAGGTAGTTTATTCGTAGTTCCGCATGGACACATATTTTGAGAAATGATAATAATTTTTTTAAAAAATTAAATGTAAAAAAAGAAAAAAGAAAAAATGATATATTTATATTTTAGAGGCATTTGTTTATATTTTTTGGCACTAAAAACAGTTTCTCTCCTCTTAAACTTGTTTTGCACATTTCTATTAATGGATTCTGGCAATTATATACTTTACCAATAAACAGAAGAAAATCATACAAAAGAGAGACTTGGTATTTGTTAGCCTTTTCCTTTCAATAACACGATTTTCTTTTTCCCTAGAAGAGGGCAATTTTTAAATTGATTTTTCAGTGAAAAACAAATGGCATCCATGATAATAGAGGACCTAAAAATGAAGAACATTCATGTCCAGACACTTTGCACTTGTATTTAACGTGGGCAAAGTCTCCAGGAAACTTCAAGTTTTGGAAAATTTCATGGTTTTCATGGAAGATTGTATAATAATTTCAACTGATATATATACACTCGAAAGAAGTTGCTTGTGGGACTTCTAAAACGTAAGGTATTGGGGATAGCCTTATAAGATGGGGGGTGGGGTGGGTGATGAGTTTTGTCCTTTGATTTATGGGTTAATAAGTATATTGGTAGCATTATATGGTGTTTGCCAAAATTTATAATTAATTAGGCTGATTTCTTTTTTTTATTTGCCTTAGTAATAATTATTTAAAGAATAATTTTCAGAAAATAAAACCAAAGAGAAAAAGGAAACATGCATTATTTGAGAATGTTGGAAAGGGGATGAGTCTAATAGTGGCATAATAGAATGTAACTTGACCTACACACAACTAAAAACTTTAGAGTTTAATGATTGTGTTTTCTAACATATAATTGGGTCTTGAGGTAAAATATATCTATTATTGTCTTACTTTAAAAGGATTTTTTTTAAAATTTTAATTTTACCTTAATTAAAGGGTTGTAGTAACATTATATTGAAGTCAGAGCACATATATATATATATATATATATATATATATAGTACTATCTTGTTTATCATATTATTTTTGTGCATTTCAAAAAAGAATTATATTATTTTTGTGATACAAGAGCCCGTAGTTAGTATTTAAACTGTACAAGAAGGTAATTATTAGTATTGTGTACCAAATTCATGTCCCAAGAGATACTTCAACTCAGGTTGAGAGTAAAATTTTTTGGATCAAGGACAATTCTTTTGATGAATACATCTTTTATACAATAAGCTCTTTTTTTATTATTGGCTCTAATTAATCAAAAGAAAAATTTCTGATATATATATATATATATATATATAACTTCTATATTAAGGTATAAAAAATACTTGCATAAGAAAAGAAAAAGAAAAAGAAAAAAGAACAATTGTACCCTTCAATAATCTTTCAGTGGAAGAGATGCAAAATGCTTGAGAGATTCTCTTACACAAATCGCTCTTTCTTTCTTCTTCTTTTTCTTGTTTATTTGTTTCTTTTTCTTTCTTTTGTGAGTAAACGGAACTACATAGATAGTATAAAAACGCAACAAGTTGCTGAAGATCGAAGAAAGATTATGATATTGACCAAATCCATGTTCATATATGCACATTTTGGTTGAAGCTCTTGATTCCATCATCAAGCACATATTCCATATGTTATTATTTTGGTACTTTGACAGAATGTGAAAGTACAAATTTCGAATATAAATAATAAGATACAATCACCTTTTATATATTTATATTATGCATAAACACATAAAATTGAGGAGTAAGAGTGGAAATATCAAAGACAACACAATAATAGCATATTAAAGTCAAAATGGCTTGACATTTCTATCTCACCAACCCTTTTTCGAAAGAGGAAAGAAAATTAGGAAGATTGACAGATTTAATCCCTACTTTTTTTAGTTTAGAGACACAAAATCCTTATTATTATTTGTTAACTATTAAAGTTCTTACCTTTTTGTATTGTATTTTGGTTAATTAGGTGCTTTTGACGGATTTCGTTTAGTCCTTAAGATTGGTGGATTTAGTCCCTATTATTTTTTAGTTTTAGTAGATAAGGTCCTTATAATTTTTTTAACTTTTAAAACCCTTACATTTTTTTTGTTTTTGTAGATAAATTCTCTAGCTTTGTTTTTTCACTTTTATTATCATTACATTTTTATGTTTCGGTGAACTAAATCCTTCTCATGGTATTTAGGCCAAGTCTATGACAGTTTTCCATTTTATTCAAATAATGAGGTTCAAAATAGATACTTCAACCATAAGGAAAAAAAGAAAAATCAAGAAACGAAGGGAGACCAAAATATCAATTCTTTGAATCCAAAATAGAGGGAAAAATCAAGAAACAAAAATGGCCAAAATCAGTCGTGTTTCCAAAAAAATTCAAGAAACAAAGGATACCAAGCAAGAAGGGCAAATTGAGGTGAATTTGGTCTCTGTTGATGGTATTATCCCAGCAACCCAGTGAGAAAGAAACATGAATTCAACTTAAATTATAGTTGTTTATACATCAATTTTATCAAGACTTTTAATATCTAAATTCTTGTTGCAAATAACCATATTAGCGGGGGATTGCCCAAGTTAGATGTAGAATATGACATATTAATTGTGTTTTTATTAGAAGTCTTTTTTAAAAATAAATTGCTACATTAAATTGACTTATTTGTCACTTATTACTTGAGTAAATTACAAGTTTGACGTTGATTTGACTTTAATATGATCAGAAAGACTTAATTCGCCAAAATATAAAAAAGGTAATGACAAAAAAGTATTAAAAAAAAGAAGGGACTTTATCTACCAAAACTAAAAAAATGTCACAACAAAAAAGTGAAAAAAACAAAAGTAGAGACCTTATCTACCAAAACTAAAAAATGCAGGGACTAAATTCACCAATCTTAAATAAGTCAAATGACAAAATTACCCTTCAATATTTTATTCAAATGAAAATATGTCGTTGACTAACGCTGACTTTGACGAAATAATGATAAAAAAATAATGATAAGGACCTAATTAACCAAAATACAAAAATGTAAGGACTTTAATAAAAAAAAAATGATAAGGACTTTATGTCCCTAAACTAAGAAAGGTAGGGACTAAATTCGTCATTCTTCCAAGAAAATTATATTTTGGATTTCATCAGGATGGTTTTCTCTTCATAGTCTCTTTCTCTTTCACTTGATAAATTTATTGGTGTTCTTTTGTTATATATATATATATAATATGTTGAAATGAGAACACTAATCATTAAAAAAAAAAAAGAAATGAAAAAGTATATAGTTCAATTAATGTATACATAAGATGTAGATAATTTATTTCTTGGATTTTTTCATTTCTAGTTATTTGTAGCCATTGTACCACAGAGAATTATGCTAAAGATGGACACAAAGCTTAATCTTTTTACAATTTTTCTAAGAATTTATCCTTTTAACCTACATGACACAAAATGACACAAAGATGGAACAAAAATAAATTTATTATTTTTTGTTATTTTTTATTTTATACACTTAACTAGTAATATGTAGATGAATGGTTTTGGGGGTTAACAAATTAACTAGGTAATTTGGTAGTATTTAATTTTCGTCTCAATTGGGTCATTTTGTGTTCACACGTTTATTTGATGGTCATGTAGCAATTTAGACACATTCATTAATCGTGTTGTGTTTGAGTTGAAATATAATTAATCGGATAATGTTCGTATAATCGTTCTATATTTAAAATTAAACGTTCACTTCTCTAAATTTGATCAAGTTTCTATAATAACTGTTTGTGGAATATGAATTCGTTAAATTAAAGAAATTATTGGAAAATTTTTAAATGAAAAGTATTTTAAGAAAGTGTCATATGTCTTTAGATATCTAAAAACATAAATAGGAAATTTGGCTTTGTAGGTCTTTTGTCTTTCACTTGTTGGTCATCAATGTCCTTTATGGTTTTTTTTCTCTTTTTCCTTATAGGTTCTAATAGATTAATAATTGGCTATTATGGTCCTTTTACCATAAAAATTTAATAAATAAAGGAATTTTTAAGAATTATAACGACCAATTTTCAGTACATAAGAGACCTACAATGCCAGAAGGAAAAAAACATAAAAGACTTCATTGACCAAAAAACAAATAAATAAAGGATCTTAATAGCCAAAGAGTGAAAGATAAGAAGCTAAATAGACAACCTTTCCACATAAGTATGTATTCTTAAGTTTTGATTGGACAAGTATCCCATATGTCCTTTAAGTAACAATCCTTATTTTCGTTCAAATTTATTCAAATTACCTATATCTCTTTGAACGGAGGAATAATTTTTTATTTCTTTCCCAATTCAATTATTGTCCTTATTGAAAACTTTCACATCAATAACATAATTTTCAATAATAATAACTATATTCAAGATTCGTTAACTGGAGTTGATCTTGATTCCTTTGATAGCTGTATGTTTAAACCAAAGTGCAGTTTGTTCAAATTAACTCCCAATGTTTCAAGAGAATCTTAAAAATGGCTTTCTATTTTGTTTTGTAAGTAAGAATGTGATGTTCCAATCCGGCAAGAGAGATGTGTGAGTGCAATTGTTATATGATACTATGAAAATGAGTTTTAATTAAGAATTAATTTAACAATTGTCCAAAATATCACTTTTGAAATCCACTTCTTAGAAGCTTCACAATCACTTTTGCAAACATCTGCAGATGGTTTTTGTCCAATGTTTTTTTATAATAGGTGGTTTAGCCTGTCTATCAGCTGCACAAAAAGCCATATTAGCATTTATATATGCTAAGTCCATTACAATAAAATGAGGACATTTGATGTCAAATAACACAAAATAATCACAAACGTTTCTATGTAGCCATTAGCCTTCCATAGTGATAGCTGCAAAATTGACTCAACTACTAAAAAGACATAAATAAAGCACATAAATAATTGAGAAAAAAATAATTTATATAAGTAGTTGTGATTGTGACTCATATACTATTATGGTTTTATGTCCAAAAACAACTTAAACACCTTATATGAGTATGTGTCCTATGTGATATGTTTCTCATCCAATTTTCTTATAGGAAAGAAACAATTTATACAAGTAGTTGTAATTTTGATTCATATATTCTTTTGGTTTTATGTCTAGAAACAACTTAAACACCTTATATGCGTATGGGTCCTATGTGATATATATTTTGAAAGCTCTAAAGCTTTTAATGTCTTAATTTTGATTAAATGACAAACATTTATAAGAACTAATGGCTTAATTGTATTAGTGTTGGTCTTTTAGGATTCATATATCTAATCCATGCAAGATCGAAGTTTCAAGTCTTCAGGAAATAACGTTTGGTGTCAAGCGTTGAAGATAAGATCTAGAGGTGTAGTGTTATTTCTTTATATATCTATTAGATGTCTCTAGGTCTACTTCTATGAGTAATAAGTTCTATAGGTTGCTTAATAAAAGTGAAATGTTTTTCAAAATGAATTTCATTTAGATAAAACATGAGTTAGGTGTTTGAAATGATTTTCAAATTACATGCACATACTTTAAATTTCTTAAAATGTATTCCACAAACTTTTGGAGTTGTTTGGAATCTTGTTTTGCATAGTTTTAATGCATGTATGGTCGATCTAACTGAAGTATGGTTGACCACAGATCATGCTGTTGACCAGACCACTCAGTTTATCGTCCGCTGAATGTCCAGAGTTTTCTGGAACACTTGCGGATGATGGTGCGGTCGACCGGACTTCTCAGCTTATCGTCCGCAGTATATTCAGAGTTCTCTGTAACACTTACGGATGATGATGCGGACGACCAGTTTGATATGCAGTCGACCGCACTTCTCATGAGTGGGATTCAAACAGCCATTTTTATGACTGTTGGTACATATATATAAATACCTAATTGTTTGAAAAACATAGTAAGGTTACTTTTTGAGCAAAAATCTGATTCCTATTCTTTATAGAACATCTTGAAATCATTTTGAAACCCTTTCATAACATTTACATTGTGAAAATCATTCAAGAAGGGTCTTTACAAAATCATTGGTGTTCTTGAGCAATCTAGAGAACATATTACTCAAGGAGATACTTATGCTTCAAATTGATATATTTTCACATTAAGGTGATATCTATATCAAACTCTTCCTATTCTTATCTTGTTAGTTTTATTCAAGGTTGCATTGAGCTTAAAACTGTAAGGGTTAGAGTGAGTCTTGAATTATAGATAATTGTGATTGTCTTAAGTGTTTGTATTTCATTAATTGTTGTATTAGAGATAAGTGTATAATCAAGGTTGTAGTGTAAAACTCAAAGTGTTGAGTGAACCTTGATTGGGTAAGAGGTTTGTGTTGTAAAACCCTAAGGTGAATTGGCTGAGCCTCTATTGTAATCTCTTGTACTAAATTATTGAAAGGTTTTGTGAAATCCTTGAGTAGATAGCTCAAGGTAGTGGATTAGGTTTTGTTGGATAAACCGAACCACTATAAATCGTTGTGTTCTTTGCAAATTTCTTGAAAGCATTATTTCACACACTGTTTGAGCACCAACTGTTTGATATTTGTTGTCTTAGAAAGCATTAATTGTTTTAAAGAGGAAAAATCGGTTAAAACCTAATTCACCCCTTCTTAGGTTTTTCATATTTCTCATCTAATTTTCTTATAATATGGAAAACAAGTTCTATTCAAGTCAGATTCACAATACTATAACATTATCGTTGATCTCATTGCACAATTCTACAAAGATACATATCAAGAGTTAATCAGATGTCATATAATAACTCATTACACAATGCATCATTTATGAAATTAATTTTATCTTCCTAATTTCTAGATACAAATCGGATGTGTATTACAATTCCATCTGACACATATCTAATTTTTACAATCTAATTCGATTATACACTTAAAAAATAATGAATATCAAACACTTGGTTTATAGTTTACCACGTATTCCTTTTGAGTAAAAAGAGAGTTCTATTAATATCTTACCTTAAAAGGACTACCTTAAGTTTTTTATAAATAAAAAACTATCTTAATTAAGGGCTTGTAGCAACATTATATTGAAGTCAGAGCACAAATTTAAAGAACTATCTTGTTTTATTATAGTATTATTTTTTTGATACTAGAGCACGTAGTATTTAAAGAGTGCGTTGAATAAATTCAATTCTGTACTAACTCATGTTCCATGAGATACTTCAACACAGTTAAATCAAGAAAATGATCCAGGTAGCAAATTACGTAATCAATTTATCTTTCATACAATAAGCTCTTTTATTGGCTCTAATCAATAGAAAAAATTCTGCCTCTATATAATTACTTCTATATTAAGGTATACAAAATACTTGCATAAGAAAAGAAAAAGAAAAAGACATTTGTATGATTAATTAATCTTTCTATATTGGAACAGTTGCAAGATATTTGAGTGATTCTCTTACGCAAATTTTCTTTTCTTTTCTTTCTTTTGCGAGTAAACGGAACTGCATGATGTACTCATAAATTAACTGATTTTTATACTATTTAATGACTATATTTTGTTTAAAAATCGGTTAATTGTGTCATTTAATTGATATATTTCACATTTCCTTTCTATTTCTTTGTTTATAAGTTTTTCAGTGTATTTTAGTACATTTTGGAGATAAAAAGAAGAAGAAGAAGAAGTGAAGATGAAGAAAAGAAAAAAAATAAAAATTGATGAACAGTAACTCCGGTGAACAGTACCACCGTCGATATTGACATCACTGCTTACGTCATGAACCGTATCCATCGGCTGGTCAAAGTCAACAAGTCAACCTGCTACAGTACTCGGAAGTCAAAATGACCATTTTACCCCTAGAAATTTCCCTATAAATATGCTAGCTTCATTTCTCATTTGAGACACCAATTTAGTCCGAAAAGACATAAGTGGCATAAGACAACAAACTGGTGAAACATTGTATGAATATTGGGAAAGATTTAAAAGATTATGTGCTAGTTGTCCTCATCATCAAATACCTGAACAATTATTAATTCAATATTTTTATGACGGTTTGATTTCTTATGACAGGATGACAATTGATGCTGCTAGTGGTGGTGCTCTTTCAGATAAAACCCCACAAGCTGCACGTGAATTAATAGCTAACATGGCTGATAATTCACAATCTTTTAACACCAGGAATGATACCGTAAGAAAGGTAAATGAAGTAGATGCATCATCATCATCATCATCTACACAAATTGAGCAAAGACTAGATCATCTTACCAATTTAGTTGGTCAATTAGTTGGGAAAAGAATCAATGCACCAGTAAAAGCATGTGGAATTTGTTTAGGCAATGACCATCCTACAGATTCTTGTCCTACACTATTTCAAGAGGAACAAGCCAATGCCATGGGTAATTTTCAGAACCAACCTCAGAGAAGACACAATCCATTCTCCAAAACATACAATGAAGGGTGGAGAGACCATCCTACCTTTAGATGGAGTAACCAAGGGGTTAGGCCACCAATGAACCCACCAGGTTTTGTTCCTAATCAACACCAAAATCCTCCTCAACCTCCTCAGAACCAACAACAGAGTATGTCTTTAGAAGATATGGTAAAATCTCTAGCCTCAAGTTCTATATCTTTTCAAAGAGATACCATGTCCTTCCAAAAGGATACAAAGTCCAGCATTCACAACTTGGAGAATCAGGTAGGTCAAATGGCTTCTGAGTTAGGTCAATTGAAAACACAGCTTTTCAATAAACTTCCATCACAACCACTCAACCCCAGAGAGAATGCCAGTGCCGTAACACTAAGAAGTGGTAAAGTGTTGGAAGAATCCAAGAGACCAGAGGAAAATAAAGGCACGGAGAAATGACCTATTTCAAGCCCAGCATCTTTCGACAAAGTTCCTCAAATAGGAGAATCTTCTTCTTCTATTCCCAAGGTAAGTCCTCCTTTCCCCAATAGGTTAACTAAGAACAAGAAAGATGAGGAAGAAAAAGATGTTCTGGAGATCTTCAAGAAAGTTGAAGTCAACATTCCTCTTTTGGATGCAATAAGACAGATTCCTCGTTATGCTAAGTTCCTAAAAGAACTTTGTACAAATAAGAAGAAGCTTAAAGGTAACGAGAGAATCAGTGTGGGGGAATGTGTGTCTGCTGTTCTCCAACAGAAACTTCCTCCAAAGCAAAAAGATCCAGGTATGTTTGCTATCCCTTGTACAATTGGTGATAAGGTAATCTCAGGTTGTATGCTAGATTTAGGAGCATCTATTAATGTCATGCCTTATACAATCTATAACTCTTTAAATTTGGGACCAATGAAGCCTACTAAAATTGTTATTCAGTTAGCTGATAGGTCTGTGGCTTATCTAGAAGGAGTAATAGAAGATGTATTGGTTAAAGTTAATGACTTAGTATTCCCTGCAGATTTCTACATTCTGAAAACTGAGGATAATCAAAATACTTGTTCATCACAGTCACCTATTCTGTTAGGTAGACCATTTCTGAAAATTGCTAGAACTAAGATTGATGTTAATGAAGGTACTTTATCAATGGAATTTGATGGTGATAAAATTTCTTTTAACATATTTGATGCCATGAAGTACCCTTCTGATGAATGTTCTACAGTTTCTGTTGTGGATATTATAGATCCACTTATTGAAGATATTTTTTATTTGAGCTACACTGAAATGATGCAATCCATTATGAACTTGAGCATAAATGAAAATGTTCTTGACACTTTATCTGTAGAATGTGATAATGAACTCAAACAATCTGTCAAGGATTTATCTGTTTGTCCTGTTAGTAATTCTAAAATTGCATTACCTAGCTCACATGATAAAATTTTACCATTTATTGTTTGTCCCCCATTACTTGAGCTTAAAGCTTTACCTTCTCATTTGAAATATGCATATTTGAGTGAAGGTAATGCTTTACCTGTAATTATTGCTAACCATCTCTCATTTTCCCAAGAAGAGAGGTTAGTTTCTGTGCTTAGGGACAACAAAACTGCCATCGGCTGGACTTTAGCCGACATTAAAGGTATTAGCCCATCAACATGCATGCACCGTATATTGTTAGAAGATGGAGCTAAACCAACCAGAGAGTCACAAAGGAGACTAAACCCGCCTATGATGGAAGTAGTAAAAACTGAAATTCTTAAACTTTTTGATGCTGGTGTCATCTATCCAATCACAGATTCACATTGGATTGCTATTGCCCCAGAGGACCAAGGTAAGACTACTTTTACATGCCCATTCGGTACTTATGCTTATAGAAGAATGCCTTTTGGTCTATGCAGTGCACCTGCTACCTTTCAAAGATGCATGATGTCCTTATTTTCTGATTTTGTCACGAATATCATTGAAATTTTCATGGATGATTTCACTGTCTATGGAAATTCATTTGATTCATCTTTAGAAAATCTGGAACTTGTGCTTAAACGTTATGTTGAAACTAACCTTGTTCTCAATTATGAAAAGTGTCATTTTATGGTAGAACAAGGAATTGTTTTAGGGCACGTAGTTTCACCAAAAGGACTGGCTGTTGACAAAGCCAAGATTGATGTGATTAAATCTATTCCTTATCCTTCTACGGTAAGAGAGGTAAGATCTTTCTTAGGCCATGCTGGATTCTATAGAAGGTTTATTAAGGATTTCTCTAAAACTGTTCAACCTTTATGCAAGCTATTACAAAAAGAACATAAATTCAATTTTGATGAAGGTTGTAAACATGCATTTAAACTGTTAAAAGAGAAATTGATTTCATCACTTATCATTCAACCCCCTAATTGGAATTTTCCTTTTGAAATAATGTGTGATGCTAGTGACAAAGCGGTTGGAGCTGTTCTAGGTCAAAAAATAGATAAAGTTCCTCATGTGATATATTATGCATCTAAATTACTTGATGATACCCAATGCAATTATATCACAACTGAGAAGGAACTCTACTATGTTATTTTTGCTCTAGAGAAATTTAGAACTTATCTGTTGGGAACAAAAGTGATTGTTTATTCAGATCATGCAGCTCTAAAGTACCTGTTAAAGAAGAAGGAGTCTAAACCAAGACTACTCAGATGGATTCTCTTACTCCAGGAATTTGACCTTGAAATCCGAGATAAGAAGGGAGTAGAGAATCTTGTTGCTGATCATTTGAGTCGACTGACATATGACGGGGAAGTATCTCCTATCTCTGATTTATTTCCTAATGAGCATCTTTATGCATTGCATGGAATTATACCTTGGTATGCTGATATGGCTAATTATATTGTTACCAAAGTATTTCCAAATAATCTATCTAAGGCTCAGAAGGATAAAATTAGGAATGACTCAAAACACTACATTTGGGATGATCCCTACCTATTCAAAAGCTGCGCAGACAATGTCATACGCAGATGTGTTCCAAATAATGAAATTCAATCCATATTGAATTTTTGTCATACTTTTGAATGTGGAGGTCATTTTGGACCAAAAAGAACTGCTAGAAAAATTCTTGAAAGTGGATTTTATTGGCCTACTCTTAACAAAGATGCATATTACTTTGTTAAATCTTGCAATGAATGTCAAAGAGTTGGTAATATATCCAAGAGAGATGAAATGCCTTTGAAAACTATATTAGTTTGTGAACTTTTTGATGTATGAGGCATTGATTTCATGGGACCTTTTCCTTCTTCTTTTGGAAATACTTACATCTTACTTGCAGTGGATTATGTTTCCAAATGGATTGAAGCTAAGGCTACTCAAACGAATGATTCTAAAACAGTTGTGACATTTATCAAGGACAATATATTCCATAGATTTGGAATACCAAATGCCATCATCAGTGACAGAGGTACGCATTTTTGCAACAAGGTAGTAGAAACTCTGTTAAAAAAATATCATGTTTCTCATAAAGTTTCTACTGCCTATCATCCTCAAACAAATGGACTTGCTGAAATCTGTAACAGGGAAATTAAGTCTATTCTAGCTAAAGTAGTCAATCCTAATAGGAAAGACTGGAGCCTTAGATTGGGAGATGCTCTTTGGGCATACATAACAGCATTCAAAACCCCTATTGGTATGTCACCATTTAGGTTGGTTTATGGTAAAGCCTGTCATCTACCTGTGAAATTAGAACATAAGGCATTTTGGGCCATAAAACAATGTCATCTTAATCTTGATGATGCACAATCTTATCGAAAACTGCAAATTCAAGAATTAGAGGAGATTAGAAATGATGCCTATGTTAATTCCTGGATTGCAAAAGAAAAGATGAAATATTACCATGACAAAAATCTTTTGAAGGAAAAATTTCAATATTGGTGATAAGGTTCTACTCTATAATTCTCGTCTGAGACTATTTCCAGGAAAGCTAAAGTCAAGGTGGATTGGCCCATTTGTTATCACTAATATCTTTAATCACGGGTCAGTGGAGGTAAAAAGTCTTCAAACGAGCAAAATTTTCAAAGTGAACGGTCACCTCTTCAAACCTTTTCATGAAGGATTTTTCGGACAAATTATTGATTCCGTTGCTTTCGAAGACCCACCACCAGAAAGGATTTGAAATTTGTGCTCGTCGAGTCTAAGACGTTAAACAAGGGCGCTGTATGGGAGGCAACCCATCGCTTTTTTAAATACTTTTGAATTGTTTGATTTTCCTTTTTCACTTTTTAGCTTGCAGGCCTAGCAGAAATGGTTGAATACGCGTCTTCTCGGATACTGAAAGATGGCGTATTCAAGTTAATTAAATGTCCAACAGTGATTAAACACGGCTTTAAATAGCATGCTTAATTGTTGAAAGAATCACCAAACGATTTCTGCTAATTTCCTTTCAAGAGTAAATTCCATCTGCAAGGTATTTCTTTCCTTTTTACATTTTAGTTTGTCTTTCCATCCCTTCTTTCTTTCTATCTCTTTGTTACATAATGGATGATTCTTTAATGAAAATGAGAAGATACTATCCATTGCTCCCTATTAATTATTTGAGAAAAATCTATCTGATGAGATTGAAGCGTATCAAATTACTAGTATCCTTTTTAGCATTTCTTGACATAGCTGTTACACATAAGCTTCTATCTCCAGTAGCACGAAGAATAATTGTATCTGCACCCACAACTAAGGAGCTATTGGATGAATTAGTAGCTTTTGTACCAGAGACAGATCCAGAAGTACCTCCAATTAATTGGTCAATTTCCGATAACAAGCGAAAAAGAGATTCAGTGGATTTAGAGTTAAAGTTGTAAGTTTTTCTTTTTAAATAAATGTGTGTTATTTTCTTTTTATTAAAAGTTGTGGAATAATGTTATTTTATTTTTTTTTTTTCAAACTTTGTGTGTTTTTACATTGAAGACAATGTAATTCCCAAGTGTGGGGGGTGGTTTGAGTAAAGAGTCAAGTGATTAATCTCATTTGATTCTTGATCCACACCTTTAAAAACATTGTTTTTAATAACTTGTTATTTTGTTGAATAAATCATGCATGTATTATAACTTTTTAAGATGTTAGGTAATTTTGTGTTAAATTTTTCAATCTTTTTATAATTGTACCCCTTTCTGTAAAATTTTTTCGAATAAATCAATTGAATATCTTTGTAATTTGACAAAAATATTCTTATTTAACTAATGTGGCTAAATCCTTTTTGTTATGAAATCCAAAGTTAAAAACATTAGTATTGTGATTTGATGATAATGTAAGTTTACTGTGTGTTTTAGTACATTTAAGGTTATTTTATACACGCTAGAACTTGTTCTTTCACATGCTTGAGACGAAATTTAATTAAGATCTTGGTTGATTTGGGGGATGACATAAGGCCTTCTTTGATAGTTTGAGCCTTTTTGAACGAACCATACTTATATATATCCCTCGATCCTATTTTGAGCCAACATGCATGAATGGTTTCATTACCATTTAATTTCTTTGATAAATAGTCTCGTTTATTACTTTTCTATCCAGATACTTTATTGAGAATGTATTAATCATGTGTTAATCTGTATTGAAAAGTTATGAGGACTGCTGATAAAGGATTATGATATATTGTAAAAAAGAATCGAAAGGTAAAAAGCTCATAGATGTGATCTCTTAAAAAAAAAAGTGAAAAAAAGTGAAAAAAAAAGAAAAAAAAAAGAAAAAAGAAAGAAAGAAAGAAAGAAATGAAGAGATATTATTGAAAAGGTTTTTTTCAAAGAAGTGTAATTCATTCTCAATTTAAACTCTTGAAATATTTTGTATATTCCTATCCTCCGTTTGTAGCCAAATCTCGAGCTTAACATTACAAGCTTTAAAGTCCTATTTGACCCAAATCGACCAAAATTTTCATCATTAGTGGAGAGCATGTGATTTTACAAGTTTATAAGTTGTGTTGAGAAACTAAAAATGTATTTTTATTTACATAGTGACTTTGTTGTTATCTTTTCATTATACTGATATCATGTTTTCAAAAAAAAAAGAAAAAGAAATTTAATAAGGATTTTATGTTTTTCACAGTCACATTTTGTTAACTTTGAATATTAATGTTAAACTTGTAAATGATATTCAAGCACACGAGCACAATTGCTTTTCAAATAAAAAGGGGTTAATTGTGAAAGTTGTATTGAAATTAATATAACACTTTATTACCTTATTAATCTTGTTTAAGTTATTTATATTTGTATATTGTGTGTTTATATTTTGCTTGAGGACAAGCAAAGAGATAGTGTGGGGGAATTTGATGTACTCATAAATTAACTGATTTTTATACTATTTAATAACTATATTTTGTTTAAAAATCGGTTAATTGTGTCATTTAATTGATATATTTCACATTTCCTTTCTATTTCTTTGTTTATAAGTTTTTCAGTGTATTTTAGTACATTTTGGAGATAAAAAGAAGAAGAAGAAGAAGTGAAGATGAAGAAAAAAAAAAAATCGATGAACAGTAACTCCGGTGAACAGTACCACCGTCGATGATGATATCACTGCTTACGTCATGAACAGTATCCGTCTGCTGGTCAAAGTCAACAAGTCAACCTGCTACAGTACCGGAAGTCAAAATGACCATTTTACCCATAGAAATTTCCCTATAAATATGCTAGCTTCATTTCTCATTTGAGACACCAATTTAGCTCCAATCTTCTTCATTTCTTTTGTAATTTCTTTCTTTTATTATTATCTTTATATTAATATAATTTCTAGAATTTTTAGAATAGTTTTTCATGTCTTTTTGTAAAATTTAGTAAAGAAATTCTGTCCGGATAATTTTAATATTTTCGGGGAGTATTTCTTTCAAATTTTCGTTCTAATGTTTATAAATTTCATCTTATATTTATTGAATATGGATTGTGAGTAATTTCCTTTTGTTAGCAATGATATGTGTTAAGTTATTAATAAATGGGATTATGAGATAATTTTTCTTTGTACTTAATTTCTATTTGGATTTATTTAACTGGACTTATGGTCGGTTTACCCGCCTAGTCTTTATTTATTTTGCTTTATGCACTTTAAATATCGCAAATGGATGGCCGAGCCACCTATTAGTTTAATTTACTTTTATGTCTTTTATTTTCTTTTTATGGAAGGCCGAGCCTCCATACTTTTAGTTTAATTTATTTAAATGGCCGGTTGAACTGCCTAATTTGTTTAGTTAATATAAATCCAATCTTTCTTTATATATATATATATTTGTATATTTATTTAATATACTTATATCTATATATTAATTAAGTATTTATGTAATTCCTGTTTTAATTAATATAATTATGTGAATTAATTGGATTGACAATCTAGTTAATAAACGTGATTATATAGCTAGGATTATTAATCTTGTATTAATGATTCAAGTGGCATCTACTAATTTAATTGAGTTGCAGCTCTTGGCTTAATTAAATTAGTAGTGAAATTATATAATTTAAATTGTATATAATTAAGCTGATTGTTATATACAATTTAATGTTGGTGATGCCTTATTTACTTAATGCAATTTGATTGAACATCCTATACACGTTGGTTGGTAGTGGTGTTTAATTAAATTAGAGATTAATTTGTTTGAGCTGATCGGGATTCTAAAACCAATTACTTAATAATGTCATGATCTATGATTAATCCCATGAAAAATATAACTTGATACTAATTCCTTGTTAACGCTTTTTTTTCATATCATTTATATTTCAAATTCCTTATTAATTCTATTCTCAAAATACCAAAAACCCCCCAAACCCTTTCCGATTAATGATTTTAATTTAAGAGTTGACAAATCTCTGTGGATTCGATCCCTACTTTCCCTATCTACATAGGAATTGTTAGGTTTAAATTTGAGAGCCGTACGACAGGCTTCGTCACTGCACAGTGTAAAAACGCAACAAGTTGCTGAAGATGGAAGAAAGATTATGATAATGACTAAGTCCATGTTCATATATATGCACATTTTGGTTGAAGCTCTTGATTCCTTCATCAATCACATATTTATATGTTATTAATTTTGTACTTTGTAAGAAGGTAAGTCAATTGAAAATGCAGATATTCCAGTACAACTAATAATATATTTATATACATGTAGACATGGAAATTTTGAAGAAAATAATTTATTTAATCAAGGTTACTAAATAAATATTTAGTCTTTGTTATTTAAATTAATTCTAAGAAGTCTAGTGATTTTGGGAATGATATTGGGCCAATTCAAATTTGAAGGCCTCAAATTGCCTATCCTCTCTTTTAATGGAGCAATAATATTTGATTTTCTTTCCCAATTCAATCATAGTCCTTGTTAGAACCTTTTACATTAATAACATAATTTTCCATAATAATAATAATAACTATATTCAAGATTCGTTAACCGAAGTTGATCTTGGTTCCTCTTATAGCTGGTTGTTCAAGCCAAAGTGCAGTTTGTTCAAATTAACTCCCAATGCTTTGAGGGAATCTTAAAAATGGCTTTCTAGTTTTTTTGTAAGAATGTGATGTTCCAATCTTGCAAGAGAGATGTGAGTGCAATTGATATACAATAACTATGAAAATGAATTTTAATTAAGAATTAATTTAACAATTGTTCAAAAGTGATATTTTCAAATCCAGTTCTTAAAAGTGGTCGAACAAGTTAGAGGTAACACAAGCATGGATTGCATACGGGACTCTGTCCTCTGGTTGTGCATCTCGGATTGGACCCTGGAAACATACTTAACAATAAGACTGCAAATGAGCCGAGTGGATCGCGAGCTGCTCGGTCAAATATATGTCTATACTTTTATATGTTCATATTTGACTGTCTAATATACTAAATAAATATATTTTCTATTTAAAATTTAAGAAGAATCTCCTTAAAATTTATTTTTAAAAAAATCATATTCTATTAGCATATATGGTCCACTATTAATCTTTTAACCAATAAGATAAATCCCATTCCAGAGAAACATATATGTCCATTATGGTCTGTCTACTAACGATTTGGTCCACTACAGGTCATAAACCATTTTCTTCACTATTAATCACCTAACTAATAAGATAAATCTCATTTATGTAACATATATGGTCTATTATGGTCCACTATATATTAATATAATAAGCTAACCAATATAGAAAATATGGTAACCAATTAATCACTTACCATATAGAAGAGGTAGGACTAAATAAAAAAGAAAAATCAAATTTTAATCTCACGTCAAACTTAAGATATCATGATCTCTCGTTTCACAACTAAAATTCTCTGTACATACTTTTAAGCGTCTTTACAAAATCTAAAAAAAAAAAAATGTTAGTGAACATAATATGAAAAAATAAACACATATCATATAAGAATGAAAAAGAAATTAAAGTAAATTTCACGTTATTCAACCAAATATTACATTTCATTTCTTTTAGTTTTGATTTGGAAAAACGCACGCCTGTGAAGCAGCGGTTGGACACTTTTCTTTTTGCCCGAACCCGACAATTCCTTGTCGAAGCACTTGGAGCAAAAACCAAGTGAATGATGAGGGATATACGATTACTATTCAACTATAATTAGAATAAAAAGTTAGTAAATATATTTTTGTTAATATTGAATTTGTTGTAAAATTGAAAAAGAAATTACAGATTGATATTTTAATTATTAATATAAAAATGAAGAAAATGAAAATACAATAGAAATTAATATATGTCAATAAAAATAAATGGTAACCTGCACAATTTTAATTATCAAATGACCACCGGGTTTAGATGGCGGTCGTAATGAGATGGATTTTGTAAATCCATCGTCCCGTATATTTTCATCATTTTTATATTTAAAATATCTATTGGTAATTTTTTAAAATTTTATAACAATTTCAATATTAACAAAAATATATTTCCTAATCTAAAGATAGTTTATATACTACAAAAAAAAATACTAATTGTAAAATAAATTATTTGTTGAGCTAGTAAGTTTAGAGAAAAGAAGAAGAAGAAGTAGCTAGGGACCTCAACGTTAATGCCATTAACGTCAATGAGCAAAATGGCCAAGACATGACTTTGAGTAACGTCCATGGTCTTGGGACTAACATCTAAAGCTAAAGCTTGTTTGACGTTTTTGAAAAGAACATTTAAGGTTATTTTTTATCAAACACTAAAAAAATAGTTATTTTGATTAAAGTCTCTACAAAATCACATTTTTTCACTGAAAGACTTCATGGATATCGACCATATAAGTTCCACAGAGTGGAGAATAAGTTTTCCAAAAAAATACGTTTTTTGCAAAATAAAAAAAGAAGAAAATGAATTGAGAAAAAAAAATCTATTAGTATGGTTGAACATCAGCCTTGGGGTCTTAACATTGAACATGATTCGTTAATACGACACGAATTCAACATGTTAATAACGAGTTAGGGTTAGATATTTCGTGTTCTGATTGGAATCGTGTCAACCCGATAAGCTCTTATCGTGTTTGCGTTGTAATTGTACATGATAACACGACTCCAACCAGGCAACTTGTTCTTTTATTATTTATTATTATTAAAAAATAATACTTTTACATTTTAAGATCAAAATTAAAATGTAAAATTGTATTATTTTTGTTGGCATATTTGAAAGCCCTAAAGCTTTTAATGTCTTAATTTTGATTAATGACAAACATTGATAAAGACTAATGTCTTATTTGTACAAGTGATAGAGTTTTTGGATTCATGATTTAATACATGCAAGATCGAAGTTTCAAATCTTCAGGAAAGAGCTTTTGATGTCAAGCATTGAAGATAAGTGTTTCTGGATTAAATAGGATCTAGAGGTGTCGCATTATTTCTTTATTTATCTTTAGATATCTCTAGGTCTACCCCCTTTGAGTAATAAGTTCTATATGTTGCTCAATAAAAGTGAAATGTTTTTCAAAATGCATTTCATTTAGATAAAACATGAGTTGGATATTTGAAATGATTTTCAAAATACATGCACATACTTCAAAATTCATAAACTATATTTTACAAACTCTTGGAGTTGTTTGGAAACTTGTTCTGCATAGTTTTAATGCATGTGTGGTCGACCTGACAAAAGTGTGGACGACCATTGATCATGCGGTCGACCAGACTTCTCAGAGTATCGTCCGCTGTATGTCCAGAACTCTCTGGAACACTTGCGGATGATGGAGCGGTCGACCGGACTTCTGAGCTCATCGTCCGCAGGTTGTCCAGAGTTCTCTGGAACATTTGTGGATGATGGTGCGGACGACCCTCCTGATTTGCGGTCGACCGCACTTCTCCTGAGTGGGATTCAAACAGCCATTTTTATGACCGTTGGTGCATACATATAAATACTCAATCGTTTAAAAACTCATTAACACTACTTTTTGAGCAAAAATCTGATCCTAACACTTCATAGAACCTCTGGAGATTATTTTGAAACCAAAACATAACATTCATATTGTGAAATCCATCAAAGTGAGATTCATACAAAATCATTGGGGTTCTTGAGCAACTTACAAGAAAATATTACTCAAAGAGGTATTTATGCTTTATATTGATATATCTTCACATTAAGGTGATTGCATATATCAAACTCTTCTTATTCATATCTTGATTGATTTGTTCAAGGTTGCATTGAGCTTAAAACTCTAAGGGTTAGAGTGAGCCTTGAATCATAGAAAATTGTGATTGTTTTTAGAGTATCTTTTTCATTAATTGTTGTAATAGAGATAGGTGTGTAAACAAGGTTATATTGTAAAACTTAAAGTGTTGAGTGAACCTTGGTTGGTTAAGAGGTTTGTGTTGTAAAACCCTAAGGGATTTGGGTGAGCCTCTATTGTATTCTCTCTTACTATATTAGTGAAAGGTTTTGTGAAATCCTTGAGTAGATAGCTCAAGGTAGTGGATTAGGTTTTGTTGGATAAACCGATCCACTATTAAACTTTGTGTTCTTTGCCTTTTTTCTTGAACTTATCTTTCACACTTTGTTTGATCACCAAGTGTTTGATATTAATTATCTTAGAAAGCCTGTTTATTTTAAAAGAGGAAAAATCGGTTAAAACCTAATTCACCTCCCCTCTTAGGTTTTTCAATTGGTATCAGAGCAGGTCTTCTTGTTGATAAGGCTTAACATCCTTGAAGCAAAGATTCTATGGCTCATCTAGATAACACTATGATGGTAGAAGGAAATTTTTCTTTCCATTTTTTTTTAGTTTGATTTTCCATTACTTATTTCTCTGAATTTCTTTGATACAAAATGGATGAATTAGTACTTAAGCTAAGAAAATATTACCCATTGTTCATTGTAAATTATTTGAAAAAAATATATCGTATGAGAATTGAGCATATGAGGTTATTAATGTCCAAAGGTAAACTTGAGGAGACTAGGTGGTTCATTGAAGCTAAGGTCCGATTAGATGATGAACAACCATCTTTTTTCAAACGTCTATTTGGATTAGGCAAGAGTAGTTATTCAAAGAAGCAAAGAGGTAAGAGAATGACGGTTTGTTATAGATGTGCTAGTTAGAATTATAATACTAGTTGTTGTTCATTAGGATATGTATCCACTAATCGAGAGGTGACATCCGACTAACTCTTGATACACAGCTTAGTGGATACGTTCAAAATGAAATTCTCGAGTTATGGCATCAATGAAAAAATGATGAACAAAGGTATAGTCTTGGGAATCTGACATTAGAAGACTCTGTTTGTCATTTTATAAGAAAATTAGATGGGAAGCATATCTCCGACTCATAGAAGGCGTTTAAGTAGTTACTAGATGTAAAACTAGAAGAATATGTGACCTACAATCACAACTACTTGTATATATTATTGCTTTCTGAATTCTTTTTATGTTTTTGTGTTTTCTTTTTTTGTAGTTGAATCACTTTTTTGAGAACAAGGATTTTTATTTGAATGCCGCACTTGATTTGAGGAGAATGTTAGTTCATCGAAAGATGAATCTACTATATGGTGGGGGCAATGCTGGTTTAATTGGAGTAGTTACTTAGACAACACACTTAGAAAATGCACAAAAGCTAGGTATTATTCCAACTCCTCTTAAACCATTATATGAAAAAACATATGGATTTGAGGTACGAGCTAACATAAGTTTCTATCTCCGTATTCAGGAAGACTTCTTATTTCAACACCTACTATGGTGGAGTTAATGATTAAATGATGGTTGAATAACGAGTAATGTGTGATTTTACAACTCTTGAAACACATCATTATATGTTCTATGTTATTTTATTTTTGTAAACTTTTTGTGTGTTTTTACATTGAGGACAATGTAATCGTCCAGTGTGGAGGAGAATGGTTTGAGTAAGGAATTTTGTGAATTTAATCATTTAAATCCTGATGCATATCTTTAAAATGAATTGTTCTCAATTATTTGTTAATAAATTTATTTTAGTTTTTAAAACTTTTTGATTAATATGTAATTCTTGTGTTAAAAATTTTCAAACTTTTTACGGTTTACCATTTTCTGTTAACATTTTTCAAAAATTCACATGAATATTTTTTCAATTTGATTAAAATGTTCTTAGTTAACTTTATGTAACTAAATATTTTTATTATAAAACCAAAAGTATAAAAACATTAGTATTTTGAGTATATGATAATTTAAATATTCTGTGTGATTTTAATGCATTTACTACTCAATTTGAATACTCTAGAACTTCTCTTTCCAAATTCTTGAGACAAAATTAATGATTTTGGTTGATTTGGGAATGACATAAGGTCTTCTTTGCGCGGTTGAACATTTCTAAACTTATCATTACTCAAAAATATATTCATTGGTCCTATTTTGAGGCAAATATAAAAATGGTTTTATTACATTTAATTTTATTTGATATTAGCCTTATATATTACTTTTCTACCCAAATATATATATATATATATATATATGAAAATGTATTTATATTTTTTTAGTTTCTATGAGAAGTTGCAAAAGTTGCTGTAAAAGGACTTTGAGATATTGTAAAACAAGGAGAAAAAAAAAATAAAAGTGAAAAAAAGAGTGAAAAGTATGTAAATATTTGAAAACTGAAGAAAATTCATGGATATTACATTTTCAAGAGTAAAATTTGTTTATAAAGTTTTACTCTCATATTAAATTGTAGATAAATTTTGTATATATTTTTACTATTCATTTGTAGCCAATTTCCAAATTTTACATTACAAGCTAAAAAGTCATATTTAACCTAAATTGACCAATTCTAATTAATGAGTTGAGAGTATATGGTCTTACAAGCCTATGGTTGTGTTTAGAAATTAGAATGTATTTTTATTACACAATAATTTCTATTGTTATTTTTTCATAATGCTAATGGTAATTTGTTAAAAATGAGTTTTTCATTATCATAGGTTTCATGTTTTTAAAGTCACATTTTGTTAATTTGAACATATATGTTATGTTGTGAATGAAATTATAACACAAGAGCGAGCACATGTTTTATTAAAATAGGAAAGTGTTTACTGTAAAGGTAATTTGAAATAATTTTAATACATTGTTATCATATTATTTTTAAAAAAGTTATTTTTACTTGATTTTCTGTACTTTGTTTTAATGGCAAACAAAGGGTAAGTGTGGGGAATTTGATTAAACAAAATTATAAATATGTTTATGGTATTTAATCATGTTATTTTTGTTAAATTTCATTTTATGGTTATTTTTCATTTCTCGTTCATATATTTGTTTGTATGTGTTTTAAGCTCTTTTATGATTTTATTGTAAAAAAATAAATTCGAAAAGTCAAATGATAGCCCAATCAAATGATTTTATTGCAAGACACATGGACCACTTGTCTTTCCAAAAAGTCAAATGATAGCCCAATCAGAAGGTGATATGCGACAACTGATGTCCTTTCTTTTATCTTACATGTTTGGCCATATATTTCCAGAAACCTCACTTTGGCCCTCTGAAAAACCTAAGAGGGGGGTGAATTAGGTTTTAACTAATTTTTCCTCTTTAAAACAGACAATGCTTTTTAAGATAACAAATAACAAATACTTGGTGCTCAAACAGTGTGTGAAATAATGTGATCAAGAAATAGGCAAAGGACATAGAGATTTATAGTGGTTCGGTTTATCCAACAAAACCTAATCCACTACCTTGAGCTATCTACTCAAGGATTTCACAAAACCTTTCACTAATTTAGTATAAGAGATTACAATAGAGGCTCACCCAATTCCCTTAGGGTTTTACAACACAAACCTCTTACCCAATCAAGGTTCACTCAGCACTATGAGTTTTACAATATAAGCTTGATTACACACCTATCTCTAATACAACAATTAATGAAAAAGATACTCTTAATACACTCACAATATTCTATGATTCAAGGCTCACTCTAACCCTTAGAGTTTTAAGCTCAATGCAACCTTGAACAAAACAAACAAGATAAGTAGATGAAGAGTTTGATATAGATATCACCTTAATGTGAAGATATATCAATATAAAGCATAAATACCTCTTTGAGTAATATTTTCCTCTAAGTTGCTCAATCCCAACTTGATGAATTTCTCAATGTGAATGTTATATTTTTGTTTGAAAATGATCTCAAGTTGTTCTATCAAGTGTAAGAATCAGATTTTTGCTCAAAAAGTCTTGTTACAAAGTTTTTTAAACAATTGGGTATTTATATGTATGCATCAACGGTCATAAAAATGGCTGTTTGAATCCCACTCAGGAGAAGTGTGGTCGACCGCATATTAGAAAGGTCGTCCGCACCATTATCCGTAAGTGTTCCAGAGAGCTCTGGACATTCAGCGAACGATACTCTGAAAGGTCTGGTCGATCGCATGATCTGGGGTCGACCACACTTCAGTTAGGTGGACCGCAAATGCATTGAAACTGTGCAAAACAAGATTCCAAACAACTCCAAGAGTTTGTGGAATACATTTTATGAAATTTAAAGTATGTGCATGTAATTTGAAAATCATTTCAAATACCCAACTCATGTTTTATCTAAATGAAATGCATTTTGAAAAACATTTCACTTTAATTGAGCAACCTATAGAATTTATTACGCATAAAGGTAGATCTAGAGATATCTAATCCAAAAACCGCTTATCTTCAACGCTAGATAACATCCGATCTTTCCTTAAGACTTGAAACTTTGATCTTGCAAGGATTAGACATAAGAATCCTAAAATACCAACACTTATAAAATTAAGACATTAGTCCTCATCAATGTTTGTCAATAATCAAAATTAAGATATTAAAAGCTTTAAGGCTTTCAATCTCCCCCTTTTTGATGATGACAAATATTGATGCAAAGTGATGGATAAAACAATTAAGTGCAATGATTCAAAGTAAGGAAGAGTTTATAAAATATGTAATGAAACTTTTAAAACGCTCCCCCGTACAATATGCTAGGAATTTTTAAGATATCACATATAGCATATAAAACATTTATAGTTTGATGATATCAAGAAATATATTAAATGAAACATTTTTAGGATAGATATTGGATCTCAAAAAGAAAAGATTTATTGTAAGTATATATTAGATCACTTTCTAGCTTATATAGGCTCAAAGGAGCCTATTTTTCCACCAACCTCCGTATCCTCCTTCCTTCCAGATTTAATAACATATAAATAGGCTGTAAAAACATTTATAAAGCTCCCCCTATCAAAATGCATCAGTTTTATAAAAAATTTGACAGAGTTTCCTTTGTAACTCTTATAAAGACCATTTTTACAACAAAGACTTAACAATGCAAAGAGAGAAATGAGATATATCACATAAAATCATACATAAGGCCAACCCGGCCATCAACACACAATTCCCATTCTCCTTCAATCAAAAACAGAATTTTAAACCAAGGATAGCCACACTTAACCTTTTAGAGCTGCTTCTTCTTTCTGTTGAATTTGATGAAGTAGATTCTTTAAGTTCATCTCAAAATACCTGAAACATATGGTTAGTTTCATAACATTTATATATTGCAATTAACAATAGTTTTTCTCCCCCTTTGTCATTATTCAAAAAGAATGGATTGAAAGGATAGAACTAAGTCAATTAAACAATAAAATTTCTCAACTGCCAAGGTGTCATCATGGGGAATAATGCATATAAAAATAGAGTATTCAAAGATACAGTAGAGAGATAAAATGTCTAGGCAAATCAAAAGTACAAGAAAGACAGAGACTATATCCTAGGCCTTTTCATATAAACTTTGGCCGTGGAAGATGATGGTCCTGCAGTTGGTGCAACAGTTAGGGGCATGTCACCTGAATGTGGTGGCGGTGTAGAAATATCAACCTGAACACCGTGAAGTGCTTCAAGATGATACTTGATATTTATGATCTCAATACCATGGTACTCTACCCATGATGCCAGATCGCCGATCTTGGAGTGAAGTGTCTTGAAGTGATTGTCAAAAGTGCTGAACATCGACCCAATATGAGATGATAGTTCATCCAATGCACTCCAGATGGCAGGATGTGGAGTGGATTCTTCTTTCTCACCAACTTTTTCTTTACCTTTGGCCTTCTTTAATTTCGGGGCCTCAAGGAGAACATCTTCTTCCTCATCAAGATGACGTGATCGTTTAACGCCTTGGGAACCCTCAGCTTCTTCCGAGACAAATTCATCACCAAAAATATCTTCTGCAAGAATAATTGGAGGTTCCTTTCCTATCAACCTCGCTGTCTCCTTTGTTGCCATAGAGATCTCCTCCAGAGACATATTCTTTTTCAAATCCCATGTGCCATTGAGACACAAAGCCTGCATTCTCTTGAAGGATGCAAAATTGAACTTTGGCACATGTTTTATGTCCTTCAATTCTGGAAATGGAACGTTGAAGAACCTGAAGACTTTGGTTAATAATCTTCCATAAGGCAAGCGTTTGGGAACTCCTTTACTCTTCTCAATGGTGGCCACCATATGTTCTACCATGATATAACCGAGATCCATCCTAATTCTTTTGACCAACATAAGCATGAGGAACATATGCATAAAAGTAACTGTAGTTTTATGTCCTTCAGTTGCGATGAAAATGTTAGTGCACATATGATGAAGGATGCGATGCTCAAAGCTAAACACATTGGCTTCTCTCTTGACTAAGTTTACAAAGGATTTTCTGTCAGTGAATAGCTTCTCAAATACCTCAGAGGAGAAATCCTTGTGCCGAATTTTTTGGTGAGTAGTAAAGTACTCAATCCCATCAATAGGAATCTCTAATATTTCATCTAAGCCCATGGAGGTAAACTGCATATCTACCCCATTTACTCTTGAAACATATGTTATTCTCATAGTCATCTCACCTTCTTTTTCTACCACTTTTTCAAGATTGGCATAGAATTGATATACAAGATCAGTGTATAAAATCTCTTCATGATCTATTATACTATCCCATCCTTGCCAAGCCACATAGGTAAGAATTCTATCAAAGGGAAATTCGATTCTATCAATGGTACTTCCAGATATTACCTGACGATTCTTAAGATAATCGTTGTAACGGGCCTCATGATGCTTGCTCCTGAATAGTTGAGTAGAGGTTTGCATGGTTCTTTTCTTCTTTGGAACTTCTTGAGTCAATTGAGTTTTGCCCTTGGTAATTGAAGTTTTTGCCATTTCTAGGGTTTGAGATAAAGAAATCTAGGATATGTAAGATGAATAGATGAATTGAAGAAGAAATGAAGTGTATTTATGGTGTATTTTTGGTGGGTTATGGAGATTTGAAGATATGCGGCTGATAAGTGAAGAGGTGGGGATGATTGGAAAATGAAAGGTTGCGTCCGAAGGAGGCATATTTGTAATGGTCCATAGATGTGCGGTCGACCGGATCGTCGTCTGCTGTATCGTCCGCACATTGATTTTTGTTTCTCGGGAACCTTTGCGGTCGATAAATTTAATCTGCGGTCGACCGGAAGTTTGATTTGAGTCGTCCGCAAGTTTTCTAGAACCTTTGCGGTCAATGAGTTGAATCTGCGGTCGACCGGGCGATCTGATATGGGTCGTCTGCAAGTCCTCTGGAACCTTTGCGGTCGACCGGATGATTTGATATGGGTCGTCCGCAAGTCCTCTGTCTGTTCTGTGGACGATCATTTACTCATATGCGGTCGACCGCATATGCCCTGGGTGTTATCCAAAAAACACAAAAAACATATATTCGACAAACTTCACAAAAACACACAAGTTAGAAATTGAAAGTACTAATACGCAATAGATTTCTAAGTAAACAAAACCTTTTCTCAGCCAAAAGTTTTGTGAATATATCAGCTAATTGATCATCCGTAGGAACAAAATCAAGTGATATATCACCTTTTAAAACATGATCACGCAAGAAATGATGTTTAATATCCATATGCTTAGTTTTTGCATATTGTATAGGATTCTTTGTCAGATTAATGGCACTAGTGTTATCACAATTTATAGTGATACAATCAAAATTCAAGCCATAATCTTTCAAAGTAGTTTTCATCCATAAAACTTGTGCACAACAACTACCAGCAGAAATATATTCAGCTTCAGTGGTAGAAAGAGATACACAAGCTTGTTTCTTGCTATACCATGAAACTAAAGAAAAACCAAGAAATTGACAATGACCACTAGTACTCTTACGTTCTACTCGACAACCCGCATAATCTGCATCAGTATATGCTACTAACTCAAATGACATAGATTTAGAATACCATAAACCAAAATCTATAGTCCATTTCAAGTATCTAAGAATACGTTTGACAGCAATTAAATGAGATTCTCTAGGAAATGATTGAAATCTAGCCCATAAACAAAAAGAGAACATAATATCAAGTCTACTAGCAGTTAAATATAAAAGACTACCAACCATACCTCTGTATGTAGTTTGATCAACCATCTTACCATTTTCATCTTTATCCAATTTAATAGACGTGGCCATAGGAGTATCAATCTCCTTTGAATCAGCCATTCCAAACCTTTTCAGTAGTTCTTTTGTGTACTTGGCTTGGTTAATGAAAGTACCTTCTTTTGCTTGCTTAATTTGTAACCTAAGGAAGAATGTCAACTCACCCATCATGCTCATTTCAAATTCATCCTCCATTATCTTAGAGAAATATTTGCACATATTTTCATTAGTAGCTCCAAATATAATGTCATCAACATATATTTGAACAATCAAAATATCATGTGTTTTATTTTTAATAAAAAGAGTAGTATCAACTATACCTCTAGAAAAGCCTTTTTCAATAAGAAAATTGCTAAATCTATCATACCATGCTCTTGGTGCTTGCTTTAAACCATATAAAGCTTTAGAAAGTTTGTACACATGATTTGTATAGGATTCATGAATAAAACCAGGAGGTTGTTCAACATACACTTCCTATTGGATAAAACAATTTAAAAAGGCACTTTTAACATCCATTTGAAATAATTTAAAGCCTTTAAAGGAAGCAAATGCAAGTAACATTCTAATGGACTCTAATCTAGCAACTGGAGCAAAAGTCTCATCATAATCAATGCCCTCTTCCTGATTATATCCTTGAGCAACAAGTCTAGCCTTATTTCTAGTCACAATACCATGTTCATCAAATTTATTTCTAAAAAACCATTTTGTACCAATAATGGTAAGATTAGAAGGTCTAGGTACAAGTTCCCACACTTTGCTTCTTTCAAATTGATTTAATTCATCTTGCATGGTAATAATCCAAAAATCATCATTAAGAGCTTCAACAATGTTCCTAGGTTCTATATGAAACAATAATGCAAAATCATCAACAAAGTTTATAAAGTGTCTTCTTGTTCTTACCCCTTCATTTGGATCACCAATGATTTGATCCTTTGGATGGTTGTGGACAAATTTCCATTCCTTTGGAAGATCAAACTTTGTTCCTTCTTCAAGTGAAGTAGATTCTGGACAGTCAAAGACTTCTTCAATCTCATCCTTTGATGTTGAAGGATTTTCATTTGTTTGAACAACATATTTATTCGTTGACTCCAAAGGTATTTCTTGAATTTTACCTTCAAACTCATCTCTTGGCAAATAGATGTTAGATTCATAAAAAACAACATGAATAACTTCTTCAATAATCATAGTTCTTTTATTATAGACACGATAAGCTTTTCTTATTGAAGAATAGCCAAGAAATGTGTTATTTTGTTATATACATGTTGAATGAGAACACTAATCATTTGAAAAATATATATTTAGCAATTAATGTATACACAAGATTTAGATAATTTATTTCTTACCTAGGATTCTTACATTTCTATTAATTAGTTGTAAAGAATTTTTATGTACCATAGAGAATTATGCTAAAGATGGACTCAAAGCTTAATCTTTTCACAATGTTTCTAAGAATTTATCCTTTTTAACTTGCATGATATAATTGATTCAAAAATGAATTCTTATTTTTTTTCCTTTTATTTGTTTTTATACATTTAATAGTATTATAGGTAGAATAATGGGTTTGGGATTAAAATAAATAAATAGATAATTTGACATGTTGACAAGTTAAATCATTACCTTTTTTTTTGTGAATTGGATCATTTTATGTTAATACGTTTATTTGATTGCCATGTTGAGGTTAAAAGTTAGACATATTAATTAATTGAGTTATGCTCGGGTTGACATATAATTATGATTTAATAAATCGTATAGTATTTGTATCACTTTTCTACGTCTAAAATTAAATATTCACTTTTAACTTAATAAAAATATTAAAAAGAGGTTTTGTTTACAGATAAATTATTAATTTATTTTTATTACTAATGTAATTAGGGGTAAGAGTGCATATATTAGTGAAGTATGGATTCTTTAAATTTAAAATGTTATTCATTGAATTTTAAAAGAAAAGTATTTAAGAAACTATCATATGTCTTTAGATATCTAAAAGCATAAATATGTATGCTAAATTTTAGATAGAAGTACCTACTCCATCCGTCCTTAAAGTAACCATTCTAATTTTCGTTCGAATTTATTTCAAATTACCTATCTTTGTTTAAACGAAGAAATAGTATTTGGTTTTCTTTCCCAATTCAATTATAGTCCTTATTGAAAACTTTCACATTAATAACTTAATTTTGAATAATAATAATACTAACTATATTGAAGAATCGTTAAACGGAGTTGATCTTGGTTCCTTTCAGAGCTGTCTGCTCAAACTAAACTGCAGTTTGGTCAAATTAATTCCCAAAGTTTTGAGTGAATCTTAAAAAAGCCTTTCTATTTTTGTTTGTAAGTAAGATTGTGATGTTCCAATCTTGCAAGAGAGATGTGAGTGCAACTGATATACGATAACTATGAAAATGAGTTTTAATTAAGAATTAATTTAATCATCCAAAATATCACTTTTGAAATCCACTTCTTAGAAGTGGTGGAACAAGTTAGAGGTAGCACAAGCATGGATTACATACGGGACTCTGTCCTCTGGTTGTACATATGTACACACATATACATATTTCTTTTATTACAAAAAGAATGAGATTTGTCCTTTGTATCTACTAAATCATGAAGTAGAAATTCAAGTATTAACAAAAAAAGAACCATTCTTTTTATTTTATTTTAAAAGGCATAAAGGGGATTTCATTGGTTAATATAGAGGCAAAAGAACCCACATTTTATATCTATATATTTTATCTCTTCTATAGAACAACTGAAATTTAGAGGGGAACAAGTGTGAGGTATTGCTTCGATATATAAAAGAGTATCTTACCAAAGTAGATAATGAGAAACAATGAGAGAACACAAAATAGGAGTTTAGACATCTTATAGCGTTAACTTTGATTACTACACTTCGCTTTTCTTGAACTTTTTATGTAGAACAAGTTAGAGGTTGTGGCAAATTTATAGTATCAAACTTATAAACAACATCTCATGTTTAAATCAATAAAGCATCTATAATCTAATTCTTTCTCAGTATTGAAAATTAGTTACCATTTTAAATTAATTTATTTCCCTTTTGTGCTGCATTTTCCAAAATTAATGTCTATACTTTTATTTTGTTATGTCCATATTTGAATGTTAAATATACTAAATAAATATATTTTATATTTAAAATTTAATGATATTCTTCTTAATATAAGAAAACAACATTCTATTAACGTATATGGTCTGCTATTAATCACTTGGCCAATAAGATAAATCACATTCCATATATGTATAGGTCCATTATGGTCCACTAACGATTTGGTCCAGCATAGTCCACAAATTATTTGGTTCACTATTAACTAATTAACCAATAAGATAAATCAAATTCCACTAAGTTATAGGTCCATTATGGTTTACTAAAGATTTGGTCAACTATTAATCACCTAATCAATAAGATAAATCCCATTCTAGTAAAGTATGGGACCACTATGGTCCACCAACGATTTGGACCACTATAGCCACAAGATATTTGGTGCACTATTAATCACGTAATCAATAACATAAATCTCTTTCCATTAATGTATAGGTTCATGAGTGCTATGTGTTCATAGACTAAGTTAGCTTGTATCTCAAGTCCTATGGTTGTGTCATAAACTATTTTAAGAGGAGTTGAAATTATAGCTACCATGATTGTTTGACTTTATTGATATGTGCCCAAGCAACCATTCCAATTAATCTAGAACTCCCTCCTCCATACATTAAACTAATCATTCGATTAGCTAATGTTCTTCCTACATCAAGTGTAGCAATTAGATAAGAAACCTTGCTTTCAATGGTTGTTACTCCAAAAGGATGATGGTTTTGAATCTTCGTACTAAAGGACCTTCCATAGTGATAGCTACAAAATTGACTCGACCACTAAAATAAAACACATAAATAATTAGGAAATAAACAATTTATACAAGTAGTTGTGATTGGGACTCATATACCCTTCTAGTTTTATGTCCAAAAACAATTTATACACCTTATATGAGTATGGGTCCTATGTGATATATTTCTCATCCATTTTTCTTATAGGAAATAAACAATTTATACAAGTAGTTGTGATTGTGATTCATATATTATTATGGTTTTATGTCCAGAACAACTTAAACACTTTATATGAGTATGTGTCCTATGTGATCTGTTTCTCATCGAATTTTCTTATAATCTGGAAAACAGGTTCTATTCAAGTCAGATTCACAAGACTATAGCATTATTGTTCATCTTTAAATTGATTTCATAAATCGAGAAGTTCTTGTTGCACAATTCTACAAAGATACATCTCATGAGTCAGTTGGATGTCATATAATAACTTACACAATCCATCATTTATGAAATTAATTTTATCTTCTTGATTTCTAGATACAAATCTAAGTTAACAACATTGCATATTACAATCTCATTTGCCACATCTATAACATAATTCTAATATCTTGCCTATTCTTTCTTTGCAAAACGTTTTTTACCGATCCTAGGTAGATGTTTAGGTAATGTAGCTAGAAGTTCACCACTTAACTGGATCTTGACTTCAATTAACTATCTATTATCCTCATATTTTCCTTCGTACATTGGTAACCTCAATCGCACCAATTTCATACGATTGATTTTTCTCAAACAATTAACAAGGTAATATTTTCTCAATTTAAGTATTGAATCATTCAAGTTTGAAATGAAAGTTGAGACGAAGAATGAAAAACCTAACGGGGGGGTGAATTAGGATTTATTCAATTTTTGCAGCCTAATTAAATTATGCACTTCTAAGACAACGAATAATAAACACTTGGTGTATAGTTTGTGTAAATTATAATTTGTTTAAGTAAATTGCAAAAATAAAACAATGAATACAATAATTTATAGTGGTTCAGTTTGTCCAATAAAACCTAATCCACTACCTTGAGTTATCTATTCAAGAATTTCACAAATCCTCTCACTAATCAAGTAAAAGAGATTACAAAAGAGGTTCCTCAAATACACCTTAGGGTTTTACGCAAAACTTCTCAACCAATCAATGTTTACTCAACCCTTTGAGTTTTACAACACGAACTTGATGATACAATAAACCTCAATACAACAACTATTAGGGCTCACTTGATTCCTTAGAGGTTTAAGTTATATGCAACATTGAATATGTTTACAAGAGATAAATAGAGTTTTTTTTTATATAGATATCACCTTAATTGTGAAGATGTATCAAATATTAGTTCAATGACCTCTTTGAATAATAACTTCACAAAATTGCTCTAGAACACCTTTAAATGAGTGAAATCTCTCTTGAATGATTTTTACAATTTAGATGTTTAGAAAGGGTTTAAGAATGTTTGATTATACATCCTTTGTTTGAACGGAGGAATAATTTTTGATTTTTGTTCCCAATTCAATTTTTACACTAATAACTTAATTTTTAATAATAATAATACTAATTATATTGAAGAATCGTTAAACGTAGTTGATCTTGGTTCCTTTGAGAACTGTGTGTTCAAACTAAATTGCAATTTGGTCAAATTAATTCCCAAAGTTTTGAGGGAATCTTAAAAGAGCTTTTTAGTTTTGTTTGTAAGTAAGAATGTGATGTTCAAATCTTGCAAGAGAGATGTGAGTGCAACTGATATACGATAACTATGAAAATGAGTTTTAATTAAGAATTAATTTAAGAATTGTCCAAAATATCACTTTTGAAATCCACTTCTTAGAAGTGGTGGAACAAGTTAGAGGTAGCATAAGCATGGATTGCATACTGGACTCTGTCCTCTGGTTGTGCATCTCGGAATGGATCTTGGAAACATAGCTTCACAATCTCTCTTGCAAACATCTGCAGATGGTTTTTGTCCAATGTTTTTTATAATAGGTATTCTAGCCTGTCCATCAACTGCACAAAGGGTCATATTAGCATTTATATATGCTAAATCCATTACAACAAAAAGAGGAAAATTAATGTCAAATAACACAAATTAATCACAAAGTTTTCTATGTAACCACTAACCTTGTCATGTTCTTGTGTGGTGATAATTTTCACCACTTTATGTATAACATATGTACACATATATACACATTTCTTTTATTACAAATAAAATGAGATTTGTCCTTTGTATCTACTAAATCATGAAGCAAAAATTCAAGTATTAACAAAAAAAGGAACCATTCTTTTTTTTTTTGAAAGGCATAAAGGGGATTTCATTGGATAATATGGAGGCTAAAGAAACCACACTTTATATCTATATAGTTTATCTCTTCTATAGAACAACTGAAATTTAGAGGGGAACAAGTGTGAGGTCTTGCTTGGATTTAAAAAAAAGTATCTTACCAAAACAGATGATGAGAAACAAGGAGAGAACACAGAAGAGGAGTTTAGACATCTTAAAGCGTTGAAAGTAACTTTGATTACTGCACTTGCACTTCTCTTGAACGCTTTATGTAGAACAAGTTAGAGGTTATGTGGCGAATTTATAGTGTCAGGCTTATAAACAAGACCTCATGTTTAAATCAATAAAGGATCTGTAATGTAATTCTTTCTCCATAAGATCCTAAATTTGAAAATTAGTTACTGTTTTAATTTATTTTTCCTCTTTGTACTTCCTTTTTCCAAAATTAATATCTATACTTTTATTTTGTTATGTCCATATTTGAATGTCTAATATACTAAGAATATATATTTTCTCATTAATATAAAAAAACAAAAATTTCAAAAAAAAATAAAAAAATCACATTCTATTAGCATATATGGTCCACTATTAATCACTTAATTAATAAGACAAAATCTCATTCAAAAAACGTATAGGTCAATTATTGTCCACTAACGATTCGGTCCACAATAGTCCACAAACTATTTGGTCCACTATTAATTACTTAACCAATAAGATAATTCTCTTACTAGTAACGTCTAGGTCCATTATGGCACACTAATTATTTGGTCAACTATTAACCACCCAACCAATAATATAAATCTCATTTATCTAATGTATAAGGTCCATTATGGTCTACTAATAATTTGTGCCAGTATATATTAATCACCTAACCACTAAAAGAGGTAGAACTCTTTTCTATTTTGTCCTTTTGTTCAATAGGGGTTGTTATTTGGCACAACTCCCTTCTTCTTCAACTTGAGATCCATCACTTATTTTTCTTCTTCTTCATAATATTTTCCT
The DNA here is from genome assembly GCA_019593545.1 of Apocynum venetum. Classification (NCBI taxonomy): domain Eukaryota; kingdom Viridiplantae; phylum Streptophyta; class Magnoliopsida; order Gentianales; family Apocynaceae; genus Apocynum; species Apocynum venetum. The sequence continues at coordinate 148,722 of SRSM01000798.1, read as the reverse complement.
CTTGCACATGGTTACTTCAAATAAAAACTTCTTCTTTTTCATCATCTCTATACAAAATGAATGATTCAATTCGTAAACTTCAAAATTATTACACTTTGTTATGTATTAATGCATTGACAAAAAATATCATATGAGAATTGAGAGATTACTATTTCTAATGTTAAAAGGAATGTCCGATGACATTAGTTGGTTCATTGAAGCCAAGGTCTGACTAAGTGGTGAATATCCACATACTTTTCTTAAACTTCTACTTTATTTGAATAAAAGTAGTTTTTATAAGAAAATGAGAGGTAAGATATTAGATGTTATAGATGTGTCAAGTGAAACTACAATACAAAATGTCATTTCTTTGGATATTTATCTAGAAATCGGGAAGATAAAATCACGTTATAAAAGATGGATTGAGTGAGGAATCATTGGATGACATCCGATTGACCTTTTAAAAAAAATGGAAAGAGACCCCTTGAATTTTCATAAATAGAAAATAAAAAACAAAGTATAAAGAAAGGATGGGGACATGGACCTGACCTCCAATATATGGAAAATACATGAATACATGAAAAATCAAGAGTCCTATAACAGAAGGGTATCTAAGTCTATTCATGTGTATCAAGACTCTAGTTCTCTCATACAACTCCTGAAGTGCGACAAGTGTGTAACTCTGACATTTCAATCCATCAGAAGCCAAATAATTAGCAAACTGGTTCCCCTCTTGGAACATATGTCCCATTTGGAAAAATGAAATATGTTTGTAAACTTGTCAAATGATTTGTCAAGTCTCCATAGCAATGCTTTTGTGTTATGTAGCATTGCGCACCGTTCAGATGAACTAAAAAATGAGGAAAGTCATGATGATGAGGATGTGTCTTCTAGAGACATGACGGCTCGATGAAATCCAGTGAAGGAATCGATGGTGTGTGTCATCCTACTAATAGACTGGCACCTACAAAATAGAAGAAAAGTAAACACATACCTAAGTGGCATTGCCAACGAACATGTGTTGAAGCGTCTCATTTGAGTGGCAACAGTGACATCTTGATGCCAACTAGACCAGAATCCGATTCCTCATAACTGTCTCGATTGGGATCAAACCATGCCACAGTTTCCAGCAAAATAATGATATAGTCATAGGAATGGATGGTTCCCAGAATAAGCGAAAAGGAGTCCAAACAGTGGAAGGCTCCCTAACTATTTATCACGCCAACTTGGTAGTAAACCTACCATCCGGCTTATCTCTCCACAACATCCTGTTCGGGGTATGAATTTATAAGAGCAGACTGACAATACATTCTGCCATTGAAAAAGGAACCACCCAGCAAAGAAGATCGAAACCCCAGTCCGAACCATTGAAAAAAACACTGACTTGAGCTGAGGTGTGAGAGGAATCAGGCAAATATTAAGCAAGAGTAGTGTCTCCCATCCAACAGTAATGCCAAAAGAAAATTTATCCCGAACCTAAAAACCAGACAATGTGACTCTTAAATCATGGGCCAACCCAAAGCAACCTACATAAATCTCGAGAAGTAGTGTAAATACATGTAGTGAGGGACGGGTATGTCTGGACACAATATTTGCTCAGCATAAATTGGGCCCACAAAGAATCCTGCAAATGTAACCGCCACCACAACTTCATGGAGAAAGTATCGACAACATATTGAGTATAAAATCAGTCAGTTATAACTCGTTGGAAGTTATAACTGTGACTCAACTTGAAAAACAAATCAACAAAATGTAAATCACACAAGAACGTTTGTTAACGCAGTTCGACAATCCTCTTGTCTACGTCTGCGAGGCCCACATTCCCACATTGAATTGAATATCTGGTCTGCTTGTAGTCAGATATAATAAACCTCCAATCATGCTTCTGTATTGATGTTGATCTACTGACCTCGCCTTTTCATCTTTAGTTAACTTTTCATTTCTGGACATGGGAGATCTAACTGCTTTACTCAGTTGTAACCCAAATTTCTTCACCAAATTTGTAGCATACTTTTCTTGAGACACAAATATACCATCCTTCAACTGTTTTATCTGAAGACCAAGGAAGAAGTTCAGTTCTCCAACCATACTCATTTCAAACTCCTTTTGCATCAAATCAACAAATTCAGCAACAAGTTCATTTGATGTTGAACCAAAAACAATATCATCCACATAGATTTGTGCAATCATAATTTCTCTACCAGATCTTTAGATAAACAAGGTTTTGTCAACTCCACTTCTTTTGTATCCTTTCAGCAAGAGATACTTAGTCAATCTTTCATACCATGAACGTGGTGCTTGTTTTAAACCATAGAGGGCCTTCTTAAGCTTATAAACATGATCTGGAAATTCAGGATTTATAAACCCTTTTGGTTGTTCCACATAAGCTTCCTCATTCTGCTGAAGTAGCTCCTTTTCCAGTGCATTCTTCTCCAGTTTCAACTTCATATAGCCTTCTCTGAGCAAGGCGTATTTCTTACTCAGTTCAACATATTCCTTACCAAGCTTCTCATAGGCAAATTCCAATTCATCAATATTAGCATCACTAACTTCATCATCAGTTTCAGCTTCTGCTTCATCAGTAACACACAAGTTGTTAGTTTCAATGCTTGTTCTACCAGTTTCAACTGTATCGTCAATTACAACTGCAGCAGTGAACGCAACAAAATTACTAACATCATTATCTTGTTGCTCATCATTATTACTTTCATTCCCGCTATCATCACTCCAAGAAGTATTCAATGATTTCTCTTTTTGTTGGTTCATAAATTTATTTCCACAAAAAGCTTGAATATGCCCATAACCATGACATTCATGGCACTGAATTTTTGACAAATTCTTCTTCTTCTCTCCAGACTTATCATCCTTTGGGTAGTTGCGTTTATCTTCTCTGGGTTTTGATGATCTTTCTTCCTTCCAATTTGACTTGCCTTTATCGCCCTTCTTTGTTGGATTTCTTCTTTTTAGAAATTTTGAGATATTCTTGGTGATCAATGCAATCTTCTCATCATCATCCATATTTGATTCATCAAGTCCTTTCATAGCTTCAACAATTAATGCAATTCCCTTTGATTCTTTACAACTGTAAAATTGAGTCTCAAACTGTTGCAAAGAGCCAACCAAATTATCCTACTTAATATCATCGGTCTTCTTGATCTCTTGCAAAACAGCAATTTCTTGACAAGCTTAGATTCATCCCAACTTTGTCCCAATCCACACACTTGATTTGACATATCTCTGAGTTTAAGTGTGAACTCATCGATAGTTTCATCTTCTTTCATCTTCAAATCTTCAAAGGCAGCATTTAATTGCTGAAGTTTGGCATCACGAACCAACTCAGTACCTTCATGAATGATCTCTAGTTTTTCCCATGCATAATTTGCAAGTTTACATCCTTGAATATGTCTGAATTGATCTTGATCAACAGCCCCAAATATGGCATTCAATGTTTTGAAATTTCCATGACACATGCCATGCTCAAGTTCAGTCCACTTATCTGGAGTTTTTGCCTTAGTTACAATGGCTCCTGAAGCGGTAGTTTCAGTCTCTACTGGTTCTGTCCATCCACTAACAACTGCTCTACAAGCATAATTATCCTGTGCACTGATGTAAGCATACATACGAGATTTCCAGAAAGGATAATTCGTACTTGTCAAGATAGGAGGCTTAGATAAAGGCGGTCCTTGTGTATTCATGTTGAAAACTCTACGTCTGTTTCTCCCACGATCTCACCAATTGGCAGCAACTGCAACATTGGTGACTCTGCTCTGATACCACTTGACAGAAACGCTAAGTATAAAATCAGTCAGTTATAACTCATTGGAAGTTATAACTGTGACTCAACCTGAAAAACAAATCAACAAAACGTAAATCACATAAGAACGTTTGTTAATGCAGTTCGACAATCCTCTTGTCTACGTCTGCAGGGCCCTCACCCAGATTAGTTTGCCTCTTCAAAAGTACAAAGGGATTCAATACACTTTTCCCTATGACTACTCCTTGCAAACTAATCACTCAATCACTATAGCTCTTCACTATAGTATTTGCTGATAAAACAGCCTCGATTTCACAATATTCAACAAATTACTTAATTCAACAACTTGATTAAGTAGTCTACTCGAAGATACCTTTCAACAGCACAGGGACTTGTTCAATACAAAGAATAATCTTCTACTTGTTCGAGTATTACCAATAAGCACACATGAATATAGAATAAACTCGAACTAATTGCTCAACAATTTCTCATCATTTTGCAACTGATCATTCACAACCTTTGAACCGATTCTCACAATAATCACCTTTTCTCTGATTGCATTCGATTCCTCACACACTTTCTGCACAAAAATCTTCTCAATATATAATTAGACGTCTCTTCAAACAATCCTTCTCCTTGTAGGAATCAATCAAGGATATACTACAATATCTTCCAATATCTTCTCACTTCCTTATTCATGTAGACTTCCTAATCTTTAGCCAATAAAGATTTATTTCCAAAGATAGCTCATAAAAAGATATAGCTTATCTTTTACTAAAGATATAGCTATTTACTAAAAGGTAAATTTATTCAAAAAGGAGCATGTTTATCCCTAATTGTTGAGTTAGCATCTTAAAACATGATGTCAAGAGATAAAATCATTGTTGATTGTTATGACTTATGAACATGACATAATCTCAAAACATGTGCTTTGAAAAGAAAATTTAATGACACCGTTGGTGATGTGCATATTTTTCATTTTTACATTGATATTGAAGTATTGAAAATGTTTTTAGTGATGAGGCACATGAATTAATATGATGTGAATTTTTTAAATTAAAGAAGTTATTATTAAAATTTTATATATAAAATATGTTTATTTTAAAAAAATGTATATTTAATTTTAGACATTCAATTTTGGATGGAGAATATAATATATTTTTTTCTGTTTGATTTTATTTAAATAAATAAATGTTTAAGCATATTATTTAATTTTATTTTTAATATAAGAGTATTATATAATTAGTATAAAAATTATGAAAATGCTAATAGAAAAAGTTAATAATCATAACTATATATTTATGTAAATAAATACGATGATTACCTAATCATTTTACATTTTAAATCATACATAAATTAAAATATTGAACATATAAAATGATCAAACTCTAGTCCTAACAATAACTAAGTATATACAACCAAAGCGTCAAATTGGCCTTTACAAGTTATTGCCTCAACTTTTATAGTACTAACTTTACACCATTTGTTTTGGTCACCCGAATTTTGCCGATAACTGAAACGTACTCAGACATGTATTGCAAGAAGCCAACATAGACATATAAATAAAGCATCAATTCTATGATTTAAGTCTCCCCGAAAAGAATAATTTCGGACACATGCAATATGTGTATTGGGTTTTAAAAGTATTTTTTTTTTTATTTTGAAATGAAGTTATGTTTGGATAAAATGTTTTTTTCATGAGAATTGAAAATTGATTGATATGCTTTCAGTCTCACATAATTAATAATAATATAAAATATATAAAATAAAATTAATAAATCATTTGATATTGTAATTTTAATAAAAAATAATAATAAAATATTATTTATGTAATTAACTGAAATCCATGATTAGAGTTAGAAAAAGTGTTTATGAAGAATTGAGAAATTGTATTTAATAACCAGTCCAAATATAGCCCTAATGTCCCTAGTTGCCATGAAAGCTCAGCCCGTCCTAACATATTTTATGTTAGATTTGGCAATTTAAAATGGTGTTCTTTCGTTATTAGTAAAAACATAATAGTTTTATTTATATTAATAATATTGAATATTACAAAAAAATGTGAACAAATATAATTTTATTTTAAAGAGTATGACATTTCAATATTTAAATATTATTGATATGCCCCTAAAAAAAGTACAAATAAAAAAATCAAAACATTTTAAAATAGAACTTAAAAAAAAATGTCTCTTGAATTTCAATAAAACTTACACATCACCTTTTTAAAATCAATCTTTCAAGAGCACTTTTTTTAGATTTCATTATCTCATCATTTTTAGCTCGTTTTTAAAAATTCATATGCTTATTTTATCTGTAACATTTTGGGATTAAATTTTAACATAGCATTTTGTATTCCAAGTCCCAACCTCGAGTCTAATAGAGTAATGCAACCAACTTATTGAGAATTCAAATTAATTCTTCTAAAAGACCAAAACTTATGTTGGTGTCTTCAATCATATCAATATTTGATTGGAATTTTAATACAAATTAAAGTCTAAAGATATATAAATTGTAGAGCAATTGAGAATTTAAAAGAGTTTGTTCTAAAAGACTAAAACCAAAGACTCTTTTCCAAACGTCAAAGGCCTTTAGGCAAACCGCAAGCACCACAGATAAAAAAAAAAAAAGAAGAGCTTGCAAACACAACTAACCCAGACAAATAATAAGTGCAACATCTACTAAATAATAACTATTGTTTTTGAGCCTTTAAATATTCACATTTTTATTATTAGATACTTTTTTATTATGTTTAATTTTTTTAGGATAATTGCCCCCATTCTTTCCTATTCTTTGCACGTTTTTCCGTTTTCCTCCCTATTTATTTTTGGGCCCATAATAATTAATATTTTTATTTATAATTTAAAATCAATTTTTTAAATATGGGCTTTTTCAATAATACTAGTAATATAAATATGGTGCCATATATAATATTCCGTCCGTTTATAATTGAATGTCTACTTTTTACTTTGATTAAAAATTAAGAACATTTATTAATTTTAATTAACTTATAAAATTATCATTGACATTAATATAATAAATTAAAAAATCAAAAATTAAAAGATAAAAGAGTTAGTGTGATGTAAATTCCAAAACAGATGTGATTGCACTGCACCCCTTCATGCAAGGCTAGGTAGTCAATAAGTTCATCTTTTACATTCTATTTTATCTAAGGGAATGACAACAATTATTTGAAAGTGTGCAAATAAGTTGTATCTGATCTAATAACTTAGTGATTGTAGGAGAAGATAAGTTACAATAGATAAACTTTGTATAAGAAATTCATACCTTAATTAAAAAAAGAATTTATAAGGTAGTTTATAAGTAGTTCCGCATGTACACATATTTTGAGAAATGATAATAATGTTTTTAAAAAATTAAATGTAAAAAAAGAAAAAAGAAAAAAATGATATATTTATTTTTTAGAGGCATTTGCTTATATTTTTTGGCACTAAAAACAGTTTCTGTCCTCTTAAACTTGTTTTGCGTATTTCTATTAATGGATTCTGGCAATTATATACTTTACCAATAAACAGAAGAAAATCATACAAAAGAGAGACTTCGTATTTGTTAGCCTTTTCCTTTCAATAACATGATTTTCTTTTTCCCTAGAAGAGGGCAATTTTTAAATTGATTTTTCAGTGAAAAAAAAATGGCATCCATGATAATAGAGGACCTAAAAATGAAGAACATCCATGTCCAGACACTTTGCACTTGTATTTAACGTGGGCAAAGTCTCCAGGAAACTTCAAGTTTTGGAAAATTTCATGGTTTTCATGGACGACTGTATAATAATTTCAACTGATAGATATACACTCGAAAGAAGTTGCTTGTGGGACTTCTAAAACATAAGGTATTGGGGATAGCCTTATGATGTACACATAAATTAATTGATTTTTATACTACTTAATGACTATATTTTGTTTAAAAATCGGTTAATTGTGTCATTTAATGGATATATTTCACATTTCCTTTCTATTTTTTTGTGTTATAAGTTTTTCAGTGTATTCTAGTACATTTTGGAGATAAAAAGAAGAAGAAGAAATGAAGATGAAGATGAAGAAGAAAAAAAAAAAAAAAAGAAGATGAACAGTAACTCCGGTGAATAGTACCACCGTCGATGATGACGTCACTGCTTACGTCATGAACAGTGTCCGTCAGTTGGTCAAAGTCAACAAGTCAACCTGCTACAGTATCGAGAAATTTCCCTATAAATATGCTATCTTCATTTCTCATTTGAGACACCAATTTAGCTCCAATCTTCTTCATTTCTTTTGTAATCTCTTTCTTTTATTATTATCTTCATATTAATATAATTTCTAGAATTTTTAGAATAGTTTTTCAAGTCCTTTTGTAAAATTTAGTAAAGAAATTCTGTCCGGATAATTTCAATATTTTCGGGGAGTATTTCTTTCAAATTTTCGTTCTAATGTTTATAAATTTCATCTTATATTTATTAAATATGGATTGTGAGTAATTTCCTTTTGTTAGCAAGGATATGTGTTAAGTTATTAATAAATGGGATTATGAGATAATTTTCTTTGTACTTAATTTCTATTTGGATTTATTTAACTGGACTTATGGTCGGTTTACCCGCCTAGTCTTTATTTATTTTGCTTTATGCACTTTAAATATCGCAAATGGATGGCCGAGCCACCTATTAGTTTAATTTACTTTTATGTCTTTTATTTTCTTTTTTATGGAAGGCCGAGCCTCCATACTTTTAGTTTAATTTATTTAAATGGTCGGTTGAACCGCCTAATTTGTTTAGTTAATATAAATCCAATCTTTCTTTATATATATATATATATTTGTATATTTATTTAATATACTTATATCTATATATTAATTAAGTATTTATGTAATTCCTGTTTTAATTAATATAATTATGTGAATTAATTGGATTGACAATCCAATTAATAAACGTGATTATATAGCTAGGATTATTAATCTTGTATTAATGATTCAAGTGGCATCTACTAATTTAATTGAGTTGCAGCTCTTGGCTTAATTAAATTAGTAGTGGAATTATATAATTTAAATTGTATATAATTAAGCTGATTGTTATATACAATTTAATGTTGGTGATGCCTTATTTACTTAATGCCATTTGATTGAACATCCTATACACACTGGTTGGTAGTGGTGTTTAATTAAATTAGAGATTAATCTGTCTGAGCTGATCGGGATTAATCTAATTTGTAAGGATAGGAATCTGTCTGAGCTGATCGGGATTCTAAAACCAATTACTTAATAATGTCTTTATCTATGATTAATCCCATGAAAAATATAACTTGATACTAATTCCTTGCTAACGTTTTTTTTATATCATTTATATTCCAAATTCCTTTTTAATTCTATTCCCAAAATACCAAAAACCCCCCAAAACCCTTTCCGATTAATGATTTTAATTTAAGAGTTGACAAATCTCTGTGGATTCGATCCCTACTTTCCCTATCTACATAGGAATTGTTAGGTTTAAATTTGAGAGCCGCACGACAGGCTTCGTCAAATTTTGGCGCCGTTGCCGGGGATTTGTTTTAATTTCTTCTATTAAATTATTAATTTTTTTTCTTTTGTTACAAATTTCATTCCTTTGGTGACACCAAACAACAAGTTCATTGTTGTATGCACTTAAGAAGTGGTAAGATCACCGGAGAAGGACAAGGGAGTAAAACACCAGTTGAGATCAGAGAACAAGTTACGGATCTTGAAGAAGGCAAGGCAGAAAATCAACCGGATACCCAACTTATTTCTGGTGATATTCTTCCTACTTATCTTTTAAATATGGCTTTGAATCAAAGATCTTTGAAAGAACTCACTGCTCCCACTCTTGATGAACAACCTTTATGCATTATTTTTCCACAAGTTGATGCTAATTTTAAAATGCATACTGGGTTTATACAATGTTTGCCAACTTTTAATGGATTACCTGGAGAAGATCCACTTAGGCACATTAAGGAATTTCATGTTATTTGCACTAATTTGAAACAAGAAGGTACAAGAGATGAAGTTATTAAACTGCGTTCTTTTTCTTTTAGTTTACAAAATAGTGCAAAAGATTGGTTATATGATTTGCCTTCGGGATCTATTCAAGATTGGACTGGAATGCAAAGAGCTTTTCTAGCTAAATATTATCCTGCATCTAGAACTGCAACAGTCCGAAAGGATATAAGTGGCATAAGACAACAAACTGGTGAAACATTGTATGAATATTGGGAAAGATTTAAAAGATTATGTGCTAGTTGTCCTCATCATCAAATACCTGAACAACTATTAATTCAATATTTTTATGAGGGTTTGATTTCTTATGATAGGATGACAATTGATGCTGCTAGTGGTGGTGCTCTTTCAGATAAAACCCCACAAGCTGCACGTGAATTAATAGCAAACATGGCTGCTAATTCACAATCTTTTAACACCAGGAATGATACTGTCAGGAAAGTTAATGAAGTAGATGCATCATCATCATCATCATCTACACAAATTGAGCAAAGATTAGATCATCTTACCAATTTAGTTGGTCAATTAGTTGGGAAAAGAATCAATGCACCAGTAAAAGCATGTGGAATTTGTTTAGGCAATGACCATCCTACAGATTCTTGTCCTACTCTCTTTCAAGATGAACAAGCCAATGCCATGGGTAATTTTCAAAACCAACCTCAGAGAAGAAACAATCCATTCTCCAACACATACAATGAAGGGTGGAGAGACCATCCTAACTTTAGATGGAGTAACCAAGGGGTTAGGCCACCAATGAACCCACCAGGTTTTGTTCCTAATCAACACCAAAATCCTCCTCAACCTCCTCAGAACCAACAACAGAGTATGTCTTTAGAAGATATGGTGAAATCTCTAGCCTCAAGTTCTATAACTTTTCAAAGAGATACCATGTCCTTCCAAAAGGATACAAAGTCCAGCATTCACAACTTGGAGAATCAGGTAGGACAAATGGCTTCTGAGTTAGGTCAATTGAAAACACAGCTTTTCAATAAACTTCCATCACAACCACTCAATCCCAGAGAGAATGCTAGTGCCGTAACACTAAGAAGTGGTAAAGTGTTGGAAGAATCCAAGAGACCAGAGGAAAATAAAGGCACTGAGAAAGCACTTATTTCAAGCCCAGCATCTTCCGACAAAGTTCCTCAGATAGGAGAATCTTCTTCTTCTATTCCCAAGGTAAGTCCTCCTTTCCCTAATAGGTTAACTAAGAACAAGAAAGATGAGGAAGAAAAAGATGTTCTTGAAATCTTCAAGAAAGTTGAAGTCAACATTCCTCTTTTGGATGCAATAAGACAGATTCCTCGTTATGCGAAGTTCCTAAAAGAACTTTGTACCAATAAGAAGAAGCTTAAAGGTAACGAGAGAATCAGTGTGGGGGAATGTGTCTCTGCTGTTCTCCAACAGAAACTTCCTCCAAAGCAGAAAGATCCAGGTATGTTCGCTATCCCTTGTACAATTGGTGATAAGGTAGTCTCAGGTTGTATGCTAGATTTAGGAGCCTCTATTAATGTCATGCCGTATACAATCTATAACTCTTTAAATTTGGGACCAATGAAGCCGACTAGAATTGTTATTCAATTAGCTGATAGGTCTGTGGCTTATCCAGAAGGAGTAATAGAAGATGTACTGGTTAAAGTCAATGATTTAGTATTCCCTGCAGATTTCTACATTTTAAAAACCGAGGATAGCCAAAATACTTGTTCATCACAGTCACCTATTCTGTTAGGTAGACCATTTCTGAAAACTGCTAGAACTAAGATTGATGTAAATGAAGGTACTTTATCAATGGAATTTGATGGTGATAAAATTTCTTTTAACATATTTGATGCCATGAAGTACCCTTCTGATGAATGTTCTACAGTTTCTGTTGTGGATATTATAGATCCACTTATTGAAGATACATTTGATTTGAGCTACACTGAAATGATGCAATCCATTATGAACTTGAGCATAGATGAAAATATTCTTGACACTTTATCTGTGGAATGTGATAATGAACTTAAACAAGCTGTCAAGGATTTATCTGCATGTCCTGTTAGTAATTCTAAAATTGCATTACCTAGCTCACATGATAAAATTTTACCATCTGTTGTTTGTCCCCCGTCACTTGAGCTTAAAGCTTTACCTTCTCATTTGAAATATGCATATTTGAGTGAAGGTAATGCTTTACCTGTTATTATTGCTAACAATCTCTCATCTTCCCAAGAAGAGAGGTTAGTTTCTGTGCTTAGGGACAACAAAACTGCCATCGGCTGGACTTTAGCCGACATTAAAGGTATTAGCCCATCAACATGCATGCACCGTATATTGTTAGAAGATGGAGCTAAACCAACCAGAGAGTCACAAAGGAGACTAAACCCTCCTATGATGGAAGTAGTAAAAGCTGAAATTCTTAAACTTCTTGATGCTGGTGTCATCTATCCAATCACAGATTCACATTGGGTAAGTCCAGTGCATGTTGTTCCAAAGAAAAGTGGAATAACTATTGTGGAGAACTCTGAAGGTGAGAAAGTTCCTACTAGAGTGCAAAATGGTTGGAGAGTCTGTATAGACTACAGGAAACTTAATGCATCTACTAGGAAAGACCATTTTCCCCTTCCTTTCATGGATCAAATGTTAGAACGTCTATCTGGTCGTTCTCATTATTGTTTCCTTGATGGTTATTCTGGTTATTTTCAGATTGCTATTGCCCCAGAGGACCAAGGTAAGACTACTTTTACATGCCCATTCGGTACTTATGCTTATAGAAGAATGCCTTTTGGTCTATGCAATGCACCTGCTACATTTCAAAGATGCATGATGTCCTTATTTTCTGATTTTGTCACGAATATCATTGAAATTTTCATGGATGATTTCACTGTCTATGGAAATTCATTTGATTCATGTTTAGAAAATTTGGAACTTGTGCTTAAACGTTGTGTTGAAACTAACCTTGTTCTCAATTATGAAAAGTGTCATTTTATGGTAGAACAAGGAATTGTTTTAGGGCACGTAGTTTCACCAAAAGGACTGGCTGTTGACAAAGCCAAGATTGATGTGATTAAGTCTATTCCTTATCCTTCTACGGTAAGAGAGGTAAGATCCTTCTTAGGCCATGCTGGATTCTATAGAAGGTTTATTAAGGATTTCTCTAAAACTGTTCAACCTTTAGCAAGCTATTACAAAAAGAACATAAATTCAATTTTGATGAAGGTTGTAAACATGCATTTAAACTGTTGAAAGAGAAATTGATTTCATCACCTATCATTCAACCCCCTAATTGGAATTTTCCTTTTGAGATAATGTGTGATGCTAGTGACAAAGCAGTTGGAGTTGTTCTAGGTCAGAAAATAGATAAAGTTCCTCATGTGATATATTATGCATCTAAATTACTTGATGATGCCCAATGCAATTATACCACAACTGAGAAGGAACTCTACTCTGTTATTTTTGCTCTAGAAAAATTTAGATCTTATCTGTTGGGAACAAAAGTGATTGTTTATTTAGATAATGCAGCTCTAAAGTACCTATTAAAGAAGAAGGAGTCTAAACCAAGACTACTGAGATGGATTCTCTTACTCCATAAATTTGACCTTGAAATTCGAGATAAGAAGGGAGCAGAGAATCTTGTTGCTGATCATTTGAGTCGACTGACATATGACGGGGAAGTATCTCCTATCTCTGATTTATTTCCTGATGAGCATCTTTATGCATTGCATGGAATTATACCTTGGTATGCTGATATGGTTAATTATATTGTTACCAAAGTATTAGGAATGACTCAAAATACTACATTTGGGATGACCCCTACCTTTTCAAAAGCTGCGCAGACAATGTCATACGCAGATGTGTTCCAAATAACGAAATTCAATCCATATTGAATTTTTGTCATACTTTTGAATGTGGAGGTCATTTTGGACCAAAACGAACTGCTAGAAAAATTCTTGAAAGTGGATTTTATTGGCCTACTCTTAACAAAGATGCATATTACTTTGTTAAATCTTGCAATGAATGTCAAAGAGTTGGTAATATATCCAAGAGAGATGAAATGCCTTTGAAAACTATCTTAGTTTGTGAACTTTTTGATGTATGGAGTATTGATTTCATGGGACCTTTTCCTTCGTCTTTTGGAAATACTTACATCTTGCTTGCAGTGGATTATGTGTCCAAATGGATTGAAGCTAAGGCCACTCGAACGAATGATTCCAAAGCAGTTGTGACATTTATCAAAGACAACATATTCCATAGATTTGGAATTCCAAAGGCCATCATCAGTGACAGAGGTACGCATTTTTGCAACAAGGTAGTGGAAACTCTGTTTAAAAAATATCATGTTTCTCATAAGGTTTCTACTGCCTATCATCCTCAAACAAATGGACTTCCTGAAATCTCTAACAGGGAAATTAAGTCTATTCTAGCTAAAGTAGTCAATCCTAATAGGAAAGACTGGAGCCTTCGATTGGGAGATGCTCTTTGGGCATATAGAACTGCATTCAAAACCCCTATTGGTATGTCACCATTTAGATTGGTTTATGGTAAAGCCTGTCATCTACCTGTGGAATTAGAACATAAGGCATTTTGGGCCATTAAAGAATGTCATCTTAATCTTGATGATGCACAATCTAATCGAAAACTGCATATTCAAGAACTAGAAGAGATTAGAAATGATGCATATGTTAATTCCTGGATTGCAAAAGAAAAGATGAAATATTATCATGACAAAAATCTTTCAAGGAAAAATTTCAATATTGGTGATAAGGTTCTACTCTATAATTCTCGTCTGAGACTGTTTCCAGGAAAGCTAAAGTCAAGGTGGATTGGCCCATTTGTTATCATTAATATCTTTAATCACGGGTCAGTGGAGATAAAAAGTCTTCAAACGAGCAAAATTTTCAAAGTGAACGGTCATCTCCTTAAACCTTTTCATGAAGGTTTTGTCGGACAAATTATCGATTCCGTTGCTTTTGAAGACCCACCACAAGAAAGGAATTGAAATCTGTGCTCGTCGAGTCTAAGACGTTAAACAAGGGCGCTGTGTGGGAGGCAACCCATCGTTTTCTTTAATACTTTTGAATTGTTTGATTTTCCTTTTTCACTTTTTAGCTTGCAGGCCTAGCAGAAATTGTTGAATACGCGTCTTCTCGGATATTGAAAGATGGCGTATTTAAGTTAATTAAATGTCCAACAGTGATTAAACACGGCTTTAAATAGCCTGCTTAATTGTTGAACGAATCACCAAACGATTTCTGCTAATTTCCTTTCAAGAGTAAATTCCATCTGCAAGGTATTTCTTTCTTTTTTTTACATTTTAGTTTGTCTTTCCATCCCTTCTTTCTTTCTATCTCTTTGTTACATAATGGATGATTCTTTAATGAAAATGAGAAGATATTATCCATTGCTCCCTATTAATTATTTGAGAAAAATCTATCTGATGAGATTGGAGCGTATCAAATTACTAGTATCCATTGGAATGCCTGAGGATATTAGGTGGATAATTGAAGCTAAGGTCCGAATTAGTGGTGAACATCCAGCTTTTCCCAAACGTCCACCTGGGTTGGGGAAGAGTAGTTATGCAAAGAAACGGAGAGGTAAAAGAATGAGAGTCTGTTATAAATGTGCGAGATGGAACTGTGATACCAGTTGTCGTTCACTTGGGTATTTATCCGATAATCGGGAAGACAAAATTGCTTTCATTAAGAATGGACTGAGTAAAGAGTCATTAGATGATATCAAACTGACTCTTGATACGCATTCTAGTGGATACGTTCAAATGGAAATTCTCGGGTTATGGAAACAATTCAAAATTGAACAACTCCGGTACACTCTTCGGTATCTGAATTTAAATGATCCTGTTTGCCAGTTTTTAAGAAAGCTGGATGAGCAGCATACCCCCGACTCATAGAAGGTGTTTGAAACCGTTACTGGACGTAAAACCAGAGGAAGATGTGAGCCACAATCACAACTACTTGTTTTTATTTGTTTCTTCCTTGATTTGTTTTATTTGTTTGTTTTCTTTTTAGTGTGTAACAGAATCACTTTTGAAGTCGTTACTATGGAAGGTTCACCAATCAGAAGTCTAACAAACATCGCAGTGTTTGGAGGAACGACCGTGGGTACTACTGTTTCGCATCTAACTGCTGCTATCCAATTGGGAAGAGTACTAGCTCATCGAAAGATAGGTCTAGTATACGGAGGAGGAAATGCTGGATTAATTGGAGAGGTTGCTCAAGCACACCAGTCATACCAAACACTTGTTCAGATTGAAACAAATCAACCAAACAAAGTTCTCGCGGTAGGTGTAATTCCTACTCCTCTGAAAGAAGTATATGGTAGAACAATTGGATATGAGGTACAAACAAAATCATTTTATGAATGCATGACACTCATGTTGCATAACTCTGATGCTTTCATAGTCATACCAGGAGGATATGAGGTTTTAGAATGCTTGTTCAATTTAACATTCTGGTTTAACATGAAACTGCACACTAAACCAATTGGTCTTTTAAATGTTGATCACTACTTTGATGGTTTATTAGCATTTCTTGACATAGCTGTTACACATAAGCTTCTATCTCCAGTAGCACGAAGAATAATTGTATCTGCACCCACAACTAAGGAGCTATTGGATGAATTAGTAGCTTTTGTACCAGAGACAGATCCAGAAGTACCTCCAATTAACTGGTCAATTTCCGGTAACAAGCGAAAAAGAGATTCAATGGATTTAGAGTTAAAGTTGTAAGTTTTTCTTTCTAAATAAATGTGTGTTATTTTCTTTTTATTAAAAGCTGTGGAATAATGTTGTTGTTTTTAAAACTTTGTGTGTTTTTACATTGAGGACAATGTAATTCCCAAGTGTGGGGGGGTGGTTTGAGTAAAGAGTCAAGTGATTAAACTCATTTGATTCTTGATCCGCACCTTTAAAAACATTGTTTTTAATAATTTGTTGTTTTGTTGAATAAATAATGCATGTATTATAACTTTTTAAGATGTTAGGTAATTTTGTGTTAAATTTTTCAGCCCTTTTATAATTGTACCCCTTTCTGTAAAATTTTTTCGAATAAATCAATTGAATATCTTAGCAATTTGACAAAAATATTCTTATTTAACTAATGTGGCTAAATCTTTTATGTTATGAAACCCAGAGTTAAAAATGTTAGTATTGTGATTTGATGATAATGTAAGTTTACTGTGTGTTTTAGTACATTTAAGGTTACTCTCTACACACTAGAGCTTGTTCTTTCACATGCTTGAGACGAAATTTAAATAAAATCTTGGTTGATTTGGGGATGACATAAGGCATTCTTTGATAGTTTGAGCCTTTCTGAACGAACCATACTTATATATATCCCTCGATCCTACTTTGAGCCAACAAGTATGAATGGTTTCATTACCATTTAATTTCTTTGATAAATAGCCTCATTTATTACTTTTCTATCCAGATACTTTATTGAGAATGTATTAAACATATGTTAATCTGTATTGAAAAGTTATGAACACTGTTGATAAAGGATTACGAGATATTGTCAAAAACCGAAAGGTGAAAAAATGCTCGTAGATATGATCTCTTCAAAACAAAACAAAAAAAAAAGAAAAAAAAAAGAAGAAGAAGAAAAGAAAAGAAAAAGAAGAAAATAGAAAAGTGTGAAAAATGAAGAGATATCATGGCTAATTTTTCTTCAAGAGGTAGTAATTCATTCTCAATATAAACTCTTGAAATATTTTGAATATTCTTATCCTTCGTTTGTAGCCAAATCCCGAGCTTAACATTACAAGCTTAAAAGTCCTATTTGACCCAGATCGACCAAAATTTTCATCATTAGTGGAGAGTATGTGAGTTTACAAACTTATAAGTTGTGTTGAGAAACTAAGAATGTATTTTCATTTACATAGTGACTTTGTTGTTATCTTTTCATTATACTGATAGCATGTTTTAAAAAAAAAAAAAAAAAAAAAATTTTTTATGGGTTTTATGTTTTTCACAGTCACATTTTGTTAACTTTGAATATTAATGTTAAACTTGTGATATTCAAGCACACGAGCACAATTACTTTTCAAATAAAAAGGGGTTAATTGTGAAAGTTGTATTGAAATTTATATAACATTTTGTTACCTTATTAATCTTATTTAAGTTATTTATACTTGTATATTTTGTGTTTATATTTTGCTTGAGGACAAGCAAAGAGATAGTGTGGGGGAATTTGATGTACACATAAATTAACTGATTTTTATACTACTTAATGACTATATTTTGTTTAAAAATCGGTTAATTGTGTCATTTAATGGATATATTTCACATTTCCTTTCTATTTTTTTGTGTTATAAGTTTTTCAGTGTATTCTAGTACATTTTGGAGATAAAAAGAAGAAGAAGAAATGAAGATGAAGATGAAGAAGAAAAAAAAAAAAAAAGAAGATGAACAGTACTCCGGTGAATAGTACCACCGTCGATGATGACGTCACTGCTTACGTCATGAACAGTGTCCGTCGGATGGTCAAAGTCAACAAGTCAACCTGCTACAGTATCGGAGGTCAAAATGACCATTTTACCCCTAGAAATTTCCCTATAAATATGCTATCTTCATTTCTCATTTGAGACACCAATTTAGCTCCAATCTTCTTCATTTCTTTTGTAATCTCTTTCTTTTATTATTATCTTCATATTAATATAATTTCTAGAATTTTTAGAATAGTTTTTCAAGTCCTTTTGTAAAATTTAGTAAAGAAATTCTGTCCGGATAATTTCAATATTTTCGGGGAGTATTTCTTTCAAATTTTCGTTCTAATGTTTATAAATTTCATCTTATATTTATTAAATATGGATTGTGAGTAATTTCCTTTTGTTAGCAAGGATATGTGTTAAGTTATTAATAAATGGGATTATGAGATAATTTTCTTTGTACTTAATTTCTATTTGGATTTATTTAACTGGACTTATGGTCGGTTTACCCGCCTAGTCTTTATTTATTTTGCTTTATGCACTTTAAATATCGCAAATGGATGGCCGAGCCACCTATTAGTTTAATTTACTTTTATGTCTTTTATTTTCTTTTTTATGGAAGGCCGAGCCTCCATACTTTTAGTTTAATTTATTTAAATGGTCGGTTGAACCGCCTAATTTGTTTAGTTAATATAAATCCAATCTTTCTTTATATATATATATATATATTTGTATATTTATTTAATATACTTATATCTATATATTAATTAAGTATTTATGTAATTCCTGTTTTAATTAATATAATTATGTGAATTAATTGGATTGACAATCCAATTAATAAACGTGATTATATAGCTAGGATTATTAATCTTGTATTAATGATTCAAGTGGCATCTACTAATTTAATTGAGTTGCAGCTCTTGGCTTAATTAAATTAGTAGTGGAATTATATAATTTAAATTGTATATAATTAAGCTGATTGTTATATACAATTTAATGTTGGTGATGCCTTATTTACTTAATGCCATTTGATTGAACATCCTATACACACTGGTTGGTAGTGGTGTTTAATTAAATTAGAGATTAATCTGTCTGAGCTGATCGGGATTAATCTAATTTGTAAGGATAGGAATCTGTCTGAGCTGATCGGGATTCTAAAACCAATTACTTAATAATGTCTTTATCTATGATTAATCCCATGAAAAATATAACTTGATACTAATTCCTTGCTAACGTTTTTTTTATATCATTTATATTCCAAATTCCTTTTTAATTCTATTCCCAAAATACCAAAAACCCCCCAAAACCCTTTCCGATTAATGATTTTAATTTAAGAGTTGACAAATCTCTGTGGATTCGATCCCTACTTTCCCTATCTACATAGGAATTGTTAGGTTTAAATTTGAGAGCCGCACGACAGGCTTCGTCACCTTATAAGATGGGGGGTGGGGTGGGTGATGAGTTTTGTCCTTTGCTTTATGGGTTAATAAGTATATTGGTAGCATTATATGGTGTTTGCCAAAATTTATAATTAATTAGGTTGATTTCTTTTTTTTATTTGCCTTAGTAATAATTATTTAAAGAATAATTTTCAGAAAATAAAACCAAAGAGAAAAAGGAAACATGCATTATTTGAGAATGTTGGAAAGGGGATGAGTCTAATAGTGGCATAATAGAATGTAACTTGACCTACACACAACTAAAAACTTTAGAGTTTAATGATTGTGTTTTCTAACATATAATTGGGTCTTGAGGTAAAATATCTATTATTGTCTTACCTTAAAAGGATTTTTTTAAAATTTTAATTTTACCTTAATTAAAGGGTTGTAGTAACATTATATTGAAGTCAGAGCACACACACACAGATATATATATATATATATATATAGTACTATCTTGTTTATCATATTATTAGTATTTAAACAGTACAAGAAGGTAATTATTAGTATTGTGTACCAAATTCATGTCCCAAGAGATACTTCAACTCAGGTTTTTTGGATCAAGGACAATTCTTTTGATGAATACATCTTTTATACAATAAGCTCTTTTTTTTAAATTATTATTGGCTCTAATTAATCAAAAGAAAATTTCTGATATATATATATAACTTCTATATTAAGGTATAAAAAATACTTGCATAAGAAAAGAAAAATAAAAAGAAAAAAGAACAATTGTACCCTTCAATAATCTTTCAGTGGAAGAGTTGCAAAATGCTTGAGAGATTCTCTTACACAAATCGCTCTTTCTTTCTTCTTCTTTTTCTTGTTTATTTGTTTCTTTTCTTTCTTTTGTGAGTAAACGGAACTACATATATAGTATAAAAACGCAACAAGTTGCTGAAGATCGAAGAAAGATTGTGATAGTGACCAAATCCATGTTCATATATGCACATTTTGGTTGAAGTTCTTGATTCCATCATCAAGCACATATTCCATATGTTATTATTTTGGTACTTTGACAGAATGTGAAAGTACAAATTTCGAATATAAATAATAAGATACAATCACCTTTTATATATTTATATTATGCATAAACACATAAAATTGAGGAGTAAGAGTGGAAATATCAAAGACAACACAATAATAGCAGATTAAAGTCAAAATGGCTTGACATTTCTATCTCACCAACCCTTTTTCGAAAGAGGAAAGAAAATTAGGAAGATTGACAGATTTAATCCCTACTTTTTTTAGTTTAGAGATACAAAATCCTTATTATTATTTGTTAACTATTAAAGTTCTTACCTTTTTGTATTGTATTTTGGTTAATTAGGTACTTTTGACGGATTTCGTTTAGTCCTTAAGATTGGTGGATTTAGTCCCTATTATTTTTTAGTTTTGGTAGATAAGGTCCTTATATTTTTTTAACTTTTAAAACCCTTACATTTTTTTTGTTTTTGTAGATAAATTCTCTAGCTTTGTTTTTTCACTTTTATTATCATTACATTTTTATGTTTCGGTGAACTAAATCCTTCTCACGGTATTTAGGCCAAGTCAATGACAGTTTTCCATTTTATTCAAATAATGGGGTTCAAAATAGATACTTCAACCATAAGGAAAAAAAGGCCAAAATCAGTCGTGTTTCCAAAAAAATTCAAGAAACAAAGGATACCAAGCAAGAAGGGCAAATTGAGGTGAATTTGGTCTCTGTTGATGGTATTATCCCAACAACCCAGTGAGAAAGAAACATGAATTCAACTTAAATTATAGTTGTTTATATATCAATTTTATCAAGACTTTTAATATCTAAATTCTTGTTGCAAATAACCCTATTAGCGGGGGATTGCCCAAGTCAGATGTAGAATATGACATATTAATTATGTTTTTATTAGAAGTCTTTTTTTAAAATAAATTGCTACATTAAATTGACTTATTTGTCACTTATTACTTGAGTAAATTACAAGATCAACGTTGATTTGACTTTAATATGATTAGAAAGACTTAATTCGCCAAAATATAAAAAAGGTAATGAAAAAAAAGTATTAAAAAAAAGAAGGGACTTTCTCTACCAAAACTAAAAAAATGTCACAACAAAAAAGTGAAAAAAACAAAAGTAGAGACCTTATCTACCAAAACTAAAAAATGCAGGGACTAAATTCACCAATCTTAAATAAGTCAAATGACAAAATTACCCTTCAATATTTTATTCAAATGAAAATATGTCATTGACTAACATTGACTTTGACGACATAATGATAAAAAATAATGATAAGGACCTAATTAACCAAAATACAAAAATGTAAGGACTTTAATAATAAAAAAATAATGATAAGGACTTTATGTCCCTAAACTAAGAAAGGTAGGGACTAAATTCGTCATTCTTCCAAGAAAATTATATTTTGGATTTCATCAGGATGGTTTTCTCTTCATAGTCTCTTTCTCTTTCACTTGATAAATTTATTGGTGTTCTTTTGTTATATATATATATATATATATATATATATATATAATATGTTGAAATGAGAACACTAATCATTCAAAAAAAAAAGAAATGAAAAAGTATATAGTTCAATTAATGTATACATAAGATGTAGATAATTTATTTCTTGGATTCTTTCATTTCTAGTTATTTGTAGCCATTGTACCACAGAGAATTATGCTAAAGATGGACACAAAGCTTAATCGTTTTACAATTTTTCTAAGAATTTATCCTTTTAACCTACATGACACAAAATGACACAAAGATGGAACAAAAATAAATTTATTATTTTTTGTTCTTATTTTTTTATTTTATACACTTAACTAGTAACATGTAGATGAATGGTTTTGGGGGTTAACAAATTAACTAGGTAATTTGGTACTATTTAATTTTCGTCTCAAATTGGGTCATTTTGTGTTCACACGTTTATTTGATGGTCATGTAACAATTTAGACACATTCATTAATCGTGTTGTGCTTGAGTTAAAATAATTAATCGGATAATGTTCATATAACCGTTATATATTTAAAATTAAACGTTCACTTCTCTAAATTTGATCAAGTTTCTATAATAACTGTTTGTGGAATATGAATTTGTTAAATTAAAGAAATTATTGGAAAATTTTTAAATGAAAAGTATTTTAAGAAAGTGTCATATGTCTTTAGATATCTAAAAACATAAATAGGAAATTTGGCTTTGTAGGTCTTTTGTCTTTCACTTGTTGGGTCATCAATGTCCTTTATGGTTTTTTTCTCTTTTTCCTTATAGGTCCTAATAGATTAATAATTGGCTATTATGGTCCTTTTACCATAAAAAATTAATAAATAAAGGAATTTTTAAGAATTATAACGACCAATTTTCAGTACATAAGAGACCTACAATGCCAGAAGGAAAAAAACATAAAAGACTTAATTGACCAAAAAACAAATAAATAAAGGATCTTAATAGCCAAAGAGTGAAAGATAAGAAGCTAAATAGACAACCTTTCCACATAAGTATGTATGCTTAAGTTTTGATTGGACAAGTATCCCATATGTCCTTTAAGTAACAATCCTTATTTTCGTTCAAATTTATTCAAATTACCTATCTCTCTTTGAACGGAGGAATAATTTTTTATTTCTTTCCCAATTCAATTATTGTCCTTATTGAAAACTTTCACATCAATAACATAATTTTCAATAATAATAACTATATTCAAGATTCGTTTGGAGTTGATCTTGATTCCTTTGATAGCTGTATGTTTAAACCAAAGTGCAGTTTGTTCAAATTAACTCCCAATGTTTCAAGAGAATCTTAAAAATGGCTTTCTATTTTGTTTTGTAAGTAAGAATGTGATGTTCCAATCCGGCAAGAGAGATGTGTGAGTGCAATTGTTATATGATACTATGAAAATGAGTTTTAATTAAGAATTAATTTAACAATTGTCCAAAATATCACTTTTGAAATCCACTTCTTAGAAGTGGTGGAACAAGTTAGAGGTAGCACAAGCATGGATTACATACGGGACTCTGTCCTCTGGTTGGGCATCTCGGACTGGATCCTGGAAACATAGCTTCACAATCACTTTTGCAAACATCTGCAGATGGTTTTTGTCCAATGTTTTTTTATAATAGGTGGTTTAGCCTGTCTATCAGCTGCACAAAAAGCCATATTAGCATTTATATATTCTAAGTCTATTACAATAAAATGAGGACAATTGATGTCAAATAACACAAAATAATCACAAAAGTTTCTATGTAGCCATTAGCCTTCCATAGTGATAGCTGCAAAATTGACTCAACTACTAAAAAGACATAAATAAAGCACATAAATAATTGAGAAAGAAATAATTTATACAAGTAGTTGTGATTGTGACTCATATACTATTCTGGTTTTATGTCCAAAAACAACTTAAACACCTTATATGAGTATGTGTCCTATGTGATATGTTTCTCATCCAATTTTCTTATAGGAAAGAAACAATTTATACAAGTAGTTGTAATTTTGATTCATATATTCTTTTGGTTTTATGTCTAGAAACAACTTAAACACCTTATATGCGTATGGGTCCTATGTGATATATATTTTGAAAGCTCTAAAGCTTTTAATGTCTTAATTTTGATTAAATGACAAACATTTATAAGAACTAATGGCTTAATTGTATTAGTGTTGGTCTTTTAGGATTCATATATCTAATCCATGCAAGATCGAAGTTTCAAGTCTTCAGGAAAGAGCGTTTGGTGTCAAGCGTTGAAGATAAGATCTAGAAGTGTAGTGTTATTTCTTTATATATCTATTAGATGTCTCTAGGTCTACCTCTATGAGTAATAAGTTCTATAGGTTGCTCAATAAAAGTGAAATGTTTTTCAAAATGAATTTCATTTAGATAAAACATGAGTTAGGTGTTTGAAATGATTTTCAAAAATACATGCACATACTTTAAATTTCTTAAATGTATTCCACAAACTCTTGGAGTTGTTTGAAATCTTGTTTTGCATAGTTTTAATGCATGCATTGTCGATCTAACTGAAGTGTGGTTGACCATAGATCATGTTGTTGACCAGACCTCTCAGTTTATCGTCCGCTAAATGTCCAAAGTTCTCTGGAACACTTGCGGATGATGGTGCGGTCGACTGGACTTCTCAACTCATCGTCCGCAGTATGTCCAGAGTTCTCTGTAACACTTACGGATGATGGTGCGGACGACCAGTTTGATATGCAGTCGACCGCACTTCTCCTGAGTGGGATTCAAATAGCCATTTTTATGACCGTTGGTACATATATATAAATACCCAATTGTTTGAAAAACATAGTAAGATTACTTTTTGAGCAAAAATCTGATTCCTATTCTTTATAGAACATCTTGAAATCATTTTGAAACCCTTTGATAACATTTACATTGTGAAAATCATCCAATAAGGGTCTTTACAAAATCATTGGTGTTCTTGAGCAATCTAGAGAAACATATTACTCAAGGACAAGGAGGTACTTATGCTTCAAATTGATATATTTTTACATTAAGGTTATATCTATATCAAACTCTTCCTATTCTTATCTTGTTAGTTTTATTCAAGGTTGCATTGAGCTTAAAACTCTAAGGGTTAGAGTGAGCCTTGAATTATAGATAATTGTGATTGTCTTAAGTGTTTGTATTTCATTAATTGTTGTATTAGAGATAAGTGTATAATCAAGGTTGTAGTGTAAAACTCAAAGTGTTGAGTGAACCTTGATTGGGTAAGAGGTTTGTGTTGTAAAACCCTAAGGTGAATTGGGTGAGCCTCTATTGTAATCTCTTGTACTAAATTATTGAAAGGTTTTGTGAAATCCTTGAGTAGATAGCTCAAGGTAGTGGATTAGGTTTTGTTGGATAAACCGAACCACTATAAATCGTTGTGTTCTTTGCAAATTTCTTGAAAGCATTATTTCACACACTGTTTGAGCACCAATTGTTTGATATGTGTTGTCTTAGAAAGCATTAATTGTTTTAAAGAAGAAAAATCGGTTAAAACCTAATTCACCCCCCTCTTAGGTTTTTCATATTTCTCATCTAATTTTCTTATAATATGGAAAACAAGTTCTATTCAAGTCAGATTCACAATACTATAACATTATCATTCATCTCATTGCACAATTCTACAAAGATACATATCAATAGTTAATTGGATGTCATATAATAACTCATTACACAATGCATCATTTATGAAATTAATTTTATCTTCCTAATTTCTAGATACAAATCTAAGCTAACAACATTGTGTATTACAATTCCATCTGACACATATCTAATTTTTACAATCTAATTCGATTATGCACTTCAAAAATAATGAATATCAAACACTTGGCGTATAGTTTACCAGGTATTCCTTTTGAGTAAAAAGAGAGTTCTATTAATATCTTACCTTAAAAGGACTACCTTAATTTTTTTTATAAATAAAAAACTATCTTAATTAAAGGCTTGTAGCAACATTATATTGAAGTCAGAGCACAAATTTAAAGAACTATCTTGTTTTATTATAGTATTATTTTTTTGATACTAGAGCACGTAGTATTTAAAGAGTGCGAATTGAATAAATTCAATTCTGTACTAACTCATGTTCCATGAGATACTTCAACACAGTTAAATCAAGAAAATGATCCGGATAGCAAATTACGTAATCAATTTATCTTTCATACAATAAGCTCTTTTATTGGCTCTAATCAATAGAAAAAATTCTGCATCTATATAATTACTTCTATATTAAGGTATACAAAATACTTGCATAAGAAAAGAAAAAGAAAAAGACATTTGTATGATTAATTAATCTTTCTATATTGGAACAGTTGCAAGATACTTGAGTGATTCTCTTACGCAAATTTTCTTTTCTTTTCTTTCTTTTGCGAGTAAACGGAACTGCACAGTGTAAAAACGCAACAAGTTGCTGAAAATGGAAGAAAAATCATGATAATGACTAAGTCCATGTTCATATATATGCACATTTTGGTTGAAGCTCTTGATTCCCTCATCAATCACATATTTATATGTTATTAATTTTGTACTTTGTAAGAAGGTAAGTCAATTGAAAATGCAGATATTCCAGCACAACTAATAATATATTTATATACATGTAGACATGGAAATTTTGAAGAAAATAATTTATTTAATCAAGGTTACTAAATAAATATTTAGTCTTTGTTATTTAAATTAATTCTAAGAAGTCTAGTGATTTTGGGAATGATATTGGGCCAATTCAAATTTGAAGGCCTCAAATTGCCTATCCTCTCTTTGAATGGAGCAATAATATTTGATTTTCTTTCCCAATTCAATCATAGTCCTTGTTAGAACCTTTTACATTAATAACATAATTTTCCATAATAATAATAATAACTATATTCAATATTCGTTAACCGAAGTTGATCTTGGTTCCTCTTATAGCTGGTTGTTCAAGCCAAAGTGCAGTTTGTTCAAATTAACTCCCAATGCTTTGAGGGAATCTTAAAAATGGCTTTCTAGTTTTTTTGTAAGAATGTGATGTTCCAATCTTGCAAGAGAGATGTGAGTGCAATTGATATACAATAACTATGAAAATGAGTTTTAATTAAGAATTAATTTAACAATTGTTCAAAAGTGATATTTTCAAATCCAGTTCTTAAAAATGGTGGAACAAGTTAGAGGTAACAGAAGCATGGATTGCACACGGGACTTTGTCATCTGGTTGTGCATCTCGAATTGGACCCTGGAAACATACTTAACAATAAGACTGCAAATGAACCGAGTGGATCGCGAGCTGCTCAGTCAAATATATGTCTATACTTTTATATGTCCATATTTGACTGTCTAATATACTAAATAAATATATTTTCTATTTAAAATTTAAGAAGAATCTCCTTAAATTTTATTTTTTAAAAAAACCACATTCTATTAGCATATATGGTCCACTATTAATCTTTTAACCAATAAGATAAATCCCATTCCAGAGAAACATATATGTCCATTATGGTCTGTCTACTAACGATTTGGTCCACTACAGTCCATAAACCATTTTCTTCACTATTAATCACCTAACTAATAAGATAAATCTCATTTATGTAACATATATGGTCTATTACGGTCCACTATATATTAATATAATAAGCTAACCAATACAGAAAATATGGTAACCAATTAATCACTTACCATATAGAAGAGGTAGGACTAAATAAAAAAGAAAAATCAAATTTTAATCTCACGTCAAACTTAAGATATCATGATCTCTCGTTTCACAACTAAAATTCTCTGTACATACTTTTAAGAGTCTTTACAAAATCTAAAAAAAAAAAATGTTAGTGAACATAATATGAAAAAATAAAGACATATCATATAAGAATGAAAAAGAAATTAAAGTAAATTTCACGTTATTCAACCAAATATTACATTTCATTTCTTTTAGTTTTGATTTGGAAAAACGCATGCCTGTGAAGCAGCGGTTGGACACTTTTCTTTTTGCCCGAACCCGACAATTCCTTGTCGAAGCACTTGGAGCAAAAACCAAGTGAATGATGAGGGATATACGATTATAATTCAACTATAATTAGAAAAAAAAGTTAGTAAATATATTTTTGTTAATATTGAATTTGTTGTAAAATTGAAAAAAAAATTACAGATTGATATTTTAATTATTAATATAAAAATGAAAATACAATAGAAATTAATATATGTCAATAAAAATAAATGGTAACCTGCACAATTTTAATTATCAATTGACCACCGGGTTTAGATGGGGTCGTAATGAGATGGATTTTGTAAATCCATCATCCCGTATATTTTCATCATTTTTATATTTAAAATATCTATTGATAATTTTTTAAAATTTTACAAAAATTTCAATATTAACAAAAATATATTTCCTAATCTAAAGATAGTTTATATACTACAAAAAAAATACTAATTGTAAAATAAATTATTTGTTGAGCTAGTAAGTTTAGAGAAGAAGAAGAAGAAGTAGCTAGGGACCTCAACGTTAATGCCATTAACGTCAATGAGCAAAATGGCCAAGACATGACTCTGAGTAAGGTACATGGTCTTGGGACTAACATCTAAAGCTAAAGCTTGTTTGACCTTTTTTGAAAAGAACATTTAAGGTTATTTTTTATCAAACACTAAAAAAATAGTTATTTTGATTAAAGTCTCTACAAAATCACATTTTTTCACTGAAAGACTTCATGGATATCGACCATATAAGTTCAACAGAGAGGAGAATAAGTTTTCCAAAAAAAATGCGTTTTTTGCAAAATAAAAAAAAGAAGAAAATGAATTGAGAAAAAAAAATCTATTAGTATGGTTGAACATCAGCCTTGGGGTGTTAACATTGAACATGATTCGTTAATACGACACGAATTCAACACGTTAATAACGAGTTAGGGTTAGATATTTCGTGTTCTGATTGGAATCGTGTCAACCCGATAAGCTCTTATCGTGTTAACTCGATAAGCTCTTATCGTGTTAACTCGATAAGCTCTTATCGTGTTTGGGTTGTAATTGTACATGATAACACGACTCCAACCAGTCAACTTGTTCTTTTATTATTTATTATTATTAAAAAATAATACTTTTACATTTTAAGATCAAAATTAAAATGTAAAATTGTATTATTTTTGTTGGGCATATTAGAATTAGATCTTTTTATTTTTTTAATCATTTAAATAGGTAAATAATATGTTTGAGGATAAAAAGTGTAAACAAGTAGTAGATATCGTGTTCGTGTCATTAGCGTTGTTGGCGGGTTGAAACATTATTTATTTTATTTTTACATTATTGTGCTCATGTCGTGTTGACGCGTTAATTTGTTAATTGTGTTGATAATTTAAATTTTGACATTTTTGCTTATTGTATCGTGTTCGGATTGTTGTGTTAGGTGAAATTATCTAGTGTTGATACGACATGATAAGTACCCCTATATACCTCATGTAAGTTCCACTAAGTGGAGAAAGAGTTTTCTCAAAAACATTATTTTGAGTTTTGAGCACAAAATGGAAAATGATTTAATAAAAACAATCCATTTTTATGTTTGGATGCTGAAATTCAAAATGTTGAATTTTTATTTTTTTTATAATTAAGATATTTTCATTAAAGAAAAAATGCATATTACACGTGAGAAAAAATCTCTATGATAACAGAAAAACTAAAACACCCAAATCTAGGAACCGTGATAAACTCTGAAAGCCCTAAAGTTTTTAATGTCTTAATTTTAATTAATGACAAACATTGATGAGGACTAATGTCTTGTTCGTACAAGTGATAGAGTTTTTGGATTCACGATTTAATTCATGCAAGAACAAGATTTCAAGTCTTCAAGGAAGTATACAAGGCAAGACTATCAAGATTTGAAGACAAGCTTTTATTGGATTAGATAGGAATTAGAGGTATAGTTTTAGAGTTATATATTTTGATATCTCTAGTTTACCTCTAATTGAGTAATGGTTTCTAAAGGTTGCTCTATGAACTTAAAACGTTATTTCAAAATATTTTTAATATGTTAAAATATGTTTTGGTATTTTGAAAACCATGCATTGTGATTTCAAAACTTAAATGGTTCATAAACTCTTGTTGGAATGATACTATGGTTGATTGAAATCATCATTTGTGTATTAGAGTATTGTTGATACACAAATGAACATGTTTCAGTCGATCTAAAGTGGTCCAAGTATTATCCACAAGTTAGTTTATCTTGTGGATGCATGTGCTGTCAAATTTGTTCATCTGTCAACTTGTGGACGACCATGAGGTCGACCGTAGGTGAAGTGAGGTCGACCGTACAATGAAAATCATCATTCGAAGATTGTCCAGTGAGCTTGCTGATGATGGTGCGGACGACTAGTCTGATATGCGGTCAGCCGCACTTCTCATGAGTGGGTTTCCAACAGCTTCATTTTTTACCGTTGGGAACAAACCTTTAAATACCAAAATCTTTGGAATTCTTTCTAAGAACATTTTTGAGCAAAAACATTGTATATCTTGATCCTATAACATCTCAGAAACATTCCAAAACCCTTTCTAAACAGCAATCTTGTTAAAATCATTCAAGAAGGCTTTTTACATTCAAAGGTGAATTTTAAGCAATCTTGACAAGCCATTACTCTATGAGGTGATTGTGATTCAAATTGATATATCTTCACATTAAGGTGATATCTATCAAACTCTCTATCTCTTATTATCGATTGTAATTGTATCAAGGTTGCAAGTAGCATAAAATCCTAAGTGTTAGGGTGAGCCTTGTGCAGGTTATTTTGTATTCAAAGTTTGTTTGTAAAACCTTTGAGTGAACTTTGAATTGAATTGTATTGTTAGGATTCACTAAGGAGAGTGGTGGGATTATTGTATAATCAAGGTTGTGTTGTAAAACTCAAGGCTTGAGTGAGTTTTGATTGGTTGAGAGGTTATTTGTAAAACCCTAAGGTGAATTGGCTGAGTCTCTTTTGTAATCTCATTTATTTGATTAGTGAAGGGATTTGATAAATCCTTGAGTAGGTAACTCAAGGTAGTGGATTTGGTTTTGTTGGATAAAGCGAATCACTATAAATCATTACATTCAATGCTCTAATTTCTGCATTTTATTTGAACACATTATTTCTCACACAACTAGCACACCAAGTGTTTGATATTTGTTGTTGAAGAGGTGTTTTATTGAATTAGGTTGAAAAATCGAATAAAAACCTAATTCATCCCCTTTTTAAGTTTTTCAATCTCTTCAAAATACACTAGGCATATCAAAATTGGAAAGGGCTCAAATCTAGTATGAGTAAACAAGAATCTCCAAGAAAGAAGAAAGGAAACCAACTATCTATGAAGATCGAGAACTAAGACAACAAACCCATCAAGATTTGGAAAAGAAATACCAAGAAGGAAGGAATATATCTATGATTTGTATGGAAATGGTGAAAATAAGGAAATAGAAAAAGGAGAAGAAACCAACCAAGATCCAAGTTTTGACTTTCAACGGGATTAGGCTGGAAGATGCAATGAGACAGAGACTGAGGTGAGTTTGTAGAGAGTTTTAAAAAATACAATGTTTTGAGTCCAAAGATTGTCATCATCTTAAAAATGTTGAATTCTTATTGTTTTATGATTAAGTGATGGAATTTATTTACTTTAGTGGTCATGGGACCCCGCCAACCAAAGATGTACCCTGCGGATATATTGTAATGTGTTTGGCTAGTCACTAGTGTGAGATGCTGAAAAACCTAAGAGGGGGGGTGAATTAGGTTTTAAAATAATTTTTCCTAATTTAAAAGAAACAGGCTTTCTAAGATAACAAATATCAAACACTTGGTGCTCAAACAAAGTGTGAAATAAAGAGTTCAAGAAATAGGCAAAGGACACAAAGATTTATAGTGGTTCGGTTTATCCAACAAAACCTAATCCACTACCTTGAGCTATCTACTCAAGGATTTCACAAAACCTTTCACTAATTTAGTAAGAGAGAATACAATAGAGGCTCACCCAATTCCCTTAGGGTTTTACAACACAAACCTCTTAACCAATCACGGTGCACTCAACACTTTGAGGTTTACAATACAACCTTGTTCACACACCTATCTTTATTACAACAATTAATGAAAAAGATACTCTAAAAACAATTACAATTTTCTATGATTCAAGGCTCACTCTAACCCTTAGATTTTTAAGCTCAATGCAACATTGAACAAAGCAATCAAGATATGAAAATTAAGAGTTTGATATAGAAATCACCTTAATGTGAAGATATACCAATATAAAGCATAAATACCTATTTGAGTAATATTTTCTTCTAAGTTGCTCAAGAACCCCAATGATTTAGTATGAATCCCACTTTGATGAATTTCACAATATGAATGTTATGATTTGGTTTCAAAATAATCTCCAGAGGTTCTATGAAGTGTTGGAATCAGATTTTTGCTCAAAAAGTTGTGTTAATGAATTTTTTAAACAATTGGGTATTTATAAGTATGCACCAATGGTCATAAAAATGGTTGTTTGAATCCCACTCAGGAGAAGTGCGGTCGACCACATATCAGAGAACTCTGGACAAACTGCGAACGATGAGCTGAGAAGTCCGGTTGACCGCTCCATCATCCGCAAGTGTTCCAGAGAGCTCTGGACATTTTACGGACGATACTCTGAGAGGTCTGGTCGACCGCATGATCTGTGGTCGTCCACACTTTAGTTAGGTCGACTACACATGCATTAAAACTATGCAGAACAAGTTTCCAAACAATTCCAAGAGTTTGTGAAATACATTTTATGAATTTTGAAGTATGTGCATGTATTTTGAAAATCATTTCAAATACCCAACTCATGTTTTATCTAAATGAAATGCATTTTGAAAATGATTTCACTTTTATTGAGCAACCTATAGAACTTATTACTCATAGAGGTAGACCTAGAGATATCTAAAGATAAATAAAGAAATAATGCTACACCTCTAGATCCTATCTAATCCAGAAACGCTTATCTTCAATGCTTGACATCAAAAGCTCTTTCCTGAAGATTTGAAACTTCGATCTTGCATGGATTAGATATATGAATCCTAAAAGATCATTACTAATACAATAAAATCATTAGTCTTTATCAATGTTTGTCATTTAATCAAAATTAAGACATTAAAAGCTTTAGAGCTTTCAGATGCTTTAAAGTTCACAAGGGTTTATTCCTGGGATTAGTATTTGAGCTAAACCTCATGGAGTTATGAGCTCTGGTCAAGTAAACATGTGGAAAATGAACACGGGTAGTTGAGTTATGTCTTAGGTACCCATGGAGTAATTGGACGGTTTGGTACTCAACGTATTTGCATTTGACCAATTTAGTCCCTATTTGTTTTTTTTTTGAAACATTCATCCTCGACGTAATTAGGTGTAGCCATATTGGTCCTTTTGGTCGGAATTAATACTAATTCCAACAAAGCATAAAAAAATAATCGGCTTTATTATAGAGGCATTAATGGTACTTTAGTTTTAGTCCCAAATTATGCCACAAAACCCCCAAAAATCCCTAAAAGTTTCCCTATGTTTTCTCCTTCTTCTCCAATATTCCTCCCTACCCTAAACAAAGGTGTCATTGAACAAGGGCTCTCAATACAGAGGAAGGATTGAAAGATGAAGATTTTGCCATCGAAGAAAAGCCACAAGGGGAGGAAAACCTAGGGGGAGAAGTTGAAGAAGCAGAAGAAAATGATGCAGAGAACAAAGGTAATGGAAAAGGAGAACGGGTTATTTGGTTAGGTTATTATTTAGTTGCATTGGATGTGCTGCTAGTGGGGAGTTTGTTAGTTTTTATGGGGCATTGTTGGCATTCCTGGTTGTTGTCTTTTGTCCTACTATGTTGGATGCTCTAGTCTCTAGTGAGTGTTGAGATTGGTTGGTGATGCTCGGGTGGTTCTGGTTGGCTATGTTTGGTTTATGTTCTTTATTGTTTTCTTTTCACTTGGTTAGTTTTGGCTATTTTGTGCTCTTAGTCGACTTTTGCAACTTTGCTTAGGGAAATATTTTTTCTATTCTTGTTTTTTGGTGCTACTTCTGCACAGGCCTTGTATCTTGTGGACACTCTTATTTGCTTCTTAATTATGCATTCTATGTTTTTTAAAAAAGAGGATAGAAAAGAAGGAAAAATGAGAATAAATAAGTAGCGGTGGAAGTAGTTAAGGAGGTTGGGGAAAATGAAGAGGAAGAAGAAGAAGATGAGGAGTCATTGAAGAAGCAAGGGAATTTTTTTTTCTAAAGAAAGAGTTTGGGGCTTGCATAGATTTTTGTAGTGTGAAGTTAAGACAAATTGGTAAGCAATAATAAACGATAACCCTAATTCAACCTATTGAAAATAGGAGAAAATCATGCTTTTGGAGGCTGCAAGATATTGAGGAAGAAAAGGTAACTGAAGATCGAAGAAGGAAATTAAGCGTAAGTCCCAAATCTAGAATGCCCAATGCCAAGATTTAGGCCACGAGAAATAGAGAATTGTTGGAGAAGAAGAAAGAAGGGAGGGAAATTTGGAGCAATTTAGGAGAAATCAAGGTTTTGGAGGTGTAGATTGGGATTAAAACTCAATTTCCATAAATGCCCCTCATCAAAATACTGATTTTTCTTTTTGTTCTAGGTTTGGCTGGAATTAGGTGTTGGCTACAAGTAATTATGTCAAGGATGAATGTTGCAAAAAAAAAAAAAAAAAACAAATAGGGACTAGACCAAACAATCTAATTACTCATACCCATGCAAGGCAACCTATACTAGCCGGGTATCTTTTTCTGTTTGTTTGGGATAAGGTTGAAAATCTTGAAACTACTAGAGAAATAAGGGTAGTGATGACTTACCGACAATGCCAATATTCTCACAACTAAGAATTTGATGGATATTTTTGATAGGTATTTAAGTTGAATTGTTTTTGACTATTTCATTATATTAATAGTAGTTTTGTTTGAATGTATGCCTTTATAATCCAAACTATTTTCTTTGGACTAATATGTAGAAAAATTGATCTCCCTTTTTAAATTGATTAATTACCATGCATTTATGTTGTCTTTTAGATTATCTATTGATGTCATTTACAACGATTATGTCCTATGCATTATGCTATTGTAATTTGAATATTTATTTGGATTTCTAATGGCCTACATTAAAACTATTGATTTGAATACTCGTTTGATTAGTCACTATTGAAAGGTGGACGATGCCCATCTTGCCTCCCAGTGATACCTAGGGAGGGAAGACAATGTCACATATATCCTTCATTTAGACACAAGAATAATATATGATTTTGTTTTCCAATCCATCTTAGTCCTTATTGAAACCTTTAACATTAATGACTTAATTTTTCAACAATAATAATATTTATATTGAAGTTTTGTTAATCAAATTTGAAGTTTTGAGAAAAGAGGAGACAAAAAAAATCGAATTAAAGGAACAATTTTGCATCTTGAGAAAATTAAATTAGAATATTTTAGATATTTTCTTAATATACTATGCAATTAAAAAATCTTAATATTATGAAAAATTAGTGATTAGAACAATTATTTTATGACAAAAACATTATTCTATGTATCTATTTAGTTATTGTCTCACTCCTAATGTAATAGAAATAACATATAAAGTTTCCATTGGTTTTAGTTCACCAAATTCTGTAGATTAATGTAAGTTTTTAATTTCCCAGTTTCTTCAATGAATTTAGAGTGATGGGATACCCTAATGAGTTTAATTAAGCATTAATTATGAATTCAATTCAATTGTTCAAAATCACTGATGAAAACCACATCTTGGAAGTGGTGGAGAACATTTCTAGGCTGAAGGGGGAGCAGGACTGAGTTAGCATAAGCATGGATTGCATACGGGACTCCTTCCTCTAGTTGTAGCTAGCCATTAGCCACTAGTCTTGTCTCATGTGTGCTGATAATTTTAACCACTTTATAGTATCAGGCTTCTAAACAACATATCTTGTTGAAATTAATATGGAATGTATAATTTAATACTTTCTCCTTTGGTCCATGAGACTCTAAATTAGAAAGTTAGTTTCTCTTCCAAATTCACATTTATTTTCTTTTTCGTGCTTCCTTTTTCCTAAATAAAATGTCTATACTTTTATTTTAACATGTGTAGAATGTTTAATATGATAATTAAATATGTTTATTTGGTATAATATTTTTCTTCTTAAAAACAATTACTAAAATTTAATGACAATCTTATTAATAGATAATAGAAGAAAATCATATTTTATTAACATATATGATCCACTATTCCAATAACCATATGGTCCAATGTTATTTAGCTAACCAATGTAGACAATACGGTTACTAATTCATCACATTCTTTATTATGAAATTTCAAATTCGACTGATAAGTAATATTAATGAGTGACAATTACTCAAATAATTGTGACTAATGTCCAAATCCTCCACATATACATCAAAATAAAACTCAAAAGATGACCTTGGAGGATATGGTTACCTTAATTGCATCTAGTACTCTTTCATTTCAACGTGAAACTATTTCTAGTATAAAAATTTTACAAAGTTAGGTGGAATAATTAATAATTAGCCTTAGAAATAAGTGAACTTAAAAATTCGACATTCCAATTGTCGATGCCTAATGAGAATAATCTATATGAGCACAATGAAGAAAAAGAGGATAATAATTGTTTGCATGATAAGATAGAACCTAGCATTTTTGTGCGTGAAAAATCATTAATTCCAATGAAATTCAAACATCACCTTATGAAATTATCATTTTTGAAACTAATAAGAATGCAAAAGTTGAGATTTTAGAAAAGGATTTTCTTAAAGAAACTAAAAATGATTTCAATTCTTTTTATTTTAATTTTTGTCAAGATGATTTTAATATTGATCAAATTGATTTTGTCTTGCCATATGATTTTAGTAAATTTTATTATTCTCAAAATTCGATTTCTTTTAACTCTTTGCTTTATAAATTAAGTGTGGACATTTCTAATCAAGCAAATGAGTTTATTACGTTTGGACTACAATATGAAAGCTATAAAGATGGATGGCCCAACAATCCACATTAGGGAAGGTATTGGATAATTGATTATGAGTTTGTTGTGCCTAAAGCTTTAAACAAGGACATTTTGTTGGAGTCAACCTATTGTTTTCTTTTCATATTTTAATTTGAGTTCTTTTCTTTACTAACTTTCTTTTGCATCTAAGTGGCGGAAAATTTGGAAGACGCATTTCTCTAATCCTAGGATACAACTAATCCTGAAAATTATTGGGGGTTAAATAGTGATTAGAACAACTTTAAATAGAGTTGAGTTAGTTGCTAACTATAACCCTCGATAAAATTTCCTTTGTTTTCTTTCTGAGTGTTTTCAAGTTGTTAAGGAAATTTTTCTTTCCATTTTTGTTTAGTTTGATTTTCCATTACTTATTTCTCTGAATTTCTTTGATACAAAAAGGATGAATTAGTACTTAAGCTAAGAAAATATTACCCATTGCTCATTGTAAATTATTTGAAAAAAAATATATCGTATGAGAATTGAGCATATGAGGTTATTAATGTCCAAAGGTAAACTTGAGGAGATTAGGTGGTTCATTGAAGCTAAGGTCCGATTAGGTGATGAACAACCATATTTTCTCAAACGTCTGTTTGGATTAGGCAAGAGTAGTTATTCAAAGAAGCAAAGAGGTAAGAGAATGACGGTTTGTTATAGATGTGCTAGTTAGAATTATAATACTAGTTGTTGTTCATTAGGATATTTATCCACTAATCGAGAGGTGACATCCGGCTAACTCTTGATACACATCTTAGTGGATACGTTCAAAATGAAATTCTCGAGTTATGGCATCAATGAAAAAATGATGAACAAAGGTATAGTCTTGGGAATCTGACATTAGAAGACTCTGTTTGTCATTTTATAAGAAAATTAGATGGGAAGCATATCTCCGACTCATAGAAGGCGTTTAAGCAGTTACTAGATGTAAAACTAGAAGAATATGTGACCCACAATCACAACTACTTGTATATATTATTGCTTTATGAATGTGTGATTTTACAACTCTTGTTACTAGATGTAAAACGAGCAATGTGTGATTTTACAACTCTTGAAACACATCATTATATGCTCTATGTTATTTTATTTTTGTAAACTTTTTGTGTGTTCTTACATTGAGGACCATGTAATCGTCCAGTGTGGAGGAGAATGGTTTGAGTAAGGAATTTTGTGAATTTAATCATTTAAATCCTGATGCATATCTTTAAAATGAATTGTTCTCAATGTTTTGTTAATAAATTTATTTTAGTTTTAAAAACTTTTTGATTAATATGTAATTCTTGTGTTAAAAATTTTCAAACCTTTTACGGTTTACCATTTTCTGTTAACATTTTTCAAAAATTCACATGAATATTTTTTCAATTTGATTAAAATGGTCTTAGTTAACTTTATGTGACTAAATATTTTTATTATAAAACCAAAATCATAAAAACATTAGTATTTTGACTATATGATAATTTAAATATTCTGTGTGATTTTAATGCATTTACTACTCAATTTGAATACTCTAGAACTTGTCTTTCCACATTCTTGAAACAAAATTAATGATTTTGGTTGATTTGGGGATGACATAAGGTCTTCTTTGTGCGGTTGAACATTTCTAAACTTATCATTACTCAAAAATATATTCATTGGTCCTATTTTGAGGCAAATATAAAATGGTTTTATTACCATTTAATTTTATTTGATATTAGCCTTATATTACTTTTCTACCCAAATATATATATATATATATATATGAAAATGTATTTATATGTTTTTAGTTTCTATGAGAAGTTGCAAACGTTGCTGTAAAAGGACTTTGAGATATTGTAAAACAAGGAGAAAAAAAATAAAAGTGAAAAAAAGAGTGAAAAGTATGTAAATATTTGAAAACTGAAGAAAATTCATGGATATTACATTTTCAAGAGTAAAATTTGTTTATAAAATTTTACTCTCATATTAAATTGTAGATAAATTTTGTATATATTTTTACTATTCATTTGTAGCCAATTTCCAAATTTTACATTACAAGCTAAAAAGTCATATTTAATCTAAATTGACCAATTCTAATTAATGAGTTGAGAGTATATGGTCTTACAAGCCTATGGTTGTGTTTACAAATTAGAATGTATTTTTATTACACAATAATTTCTATTGTTATTTTTTCATAATGCTAATGGTAATTTGTTAAAAATGAGTTTTTCATTATCATAGGTTTCATGTTTTTAAAGTCACATGTTGTTAATTTGAACATAGATGTTATGTTGTGAATGAAATTATAACACAAGAGCGAGCACATGTTTTATTAAAATAGGAAAGTGTTGTATGTGTTTATGGTTATTTTTCATTTCTCGTTCATATATTTGTTTGTATGTGTTTTAAGCTCTTTTATGATTTTATTGTAAAAAAATAAATTCGAAAAGTCAAATGATAGCCCAATCAGAAGGTGATATGCGACAACTGATGTCCTTTCTTTTATCTTACATGTTTGGCCATATATTTCCAGAAACCTCACTTTGGCCCTCTGAAAAACCTAAGAGGGGGGGGGTGAATTAGGTTTTAACTAATTTTTCCTCTTTAAAACAAACAGTGCTTTCTAAGATAACAAATAACAAACACTTGGTGCTCAAACAACGTGTGAAATAATGTGATCAAGAAATAGGCAAAGGACACAGAGATTTATAGTGGTTCAGTTTATCCAACAAAACCTAATCCACTACCTTGAGCTATCTACTCAAGGATTTCACAAAACCTTTCACTAATTTAGTAGAAGAGATTACAATAGAGGCTCACCCAATTCCCTTAGGGTTTTACAACA
Organism: Apocynum venetum; assembly: GCA_019593545.1. Lineage (NCBI taxonomy): Eukaryota > Viridiplantae > Streptophyta > Magnoliopsida > Gentianales > Apocynaceae > Apocynum > Apocynum venetum. The sequence goes on along the minus strand of SRSM01000798.1, from coordinate 108,900 downwards.
CAAACCTCTTACCCAATCAAGGTTCACTCAACACTATGAGTTTTACAATATAACCTTGATTACACACCTATCTCTAATACAACAATTAATGAAATAGATACTCTTAATGCACTCACAATATTCTATGATTCAAGGCTCACTCTAACCCTTAGAGTTTTAAGATCAATGCAACCTTGAACGAAACAAACAAGATAAGTAGATGAAGAGTTTGGTATAGATATCACCTTAATGTGAAGATATATCAATATAAAACATAAATACCTCTTTGAGTAATATTTTCCTCTAAGTTGCTCAAGAACCCCAATGATTTAGTATCAATCCCAACTTGATGAGTTTCTCAATGTGAATGTTATATTTTTGTTTGAAAATGATCTCAAGTTGTTCTATCAAGTGTAAGAATCATATTTTTGCTCAAAAAGTTTTGTTACAAAGTTTTTTAAACAATTGGGTATTTATATGTATGCACCAATGGTCATAAAAATGGCTGTTTGAATCCCACTCAGGAGAAGTGTGGTCGACCGCATATTAGAAAGGTCGTCCGCACCATCATCCGCAAGTGTTCCAGAGAGCTCTGGACATTCAGCGGACGATACTCTGAGAGGTCCAGTCAATCGTACCATCATCCGCAAGTGTTCCAGAGAGCTCTGGACATTCAGCGGACGATACTCTGAAAGGTCTGGTCGACCGCATGATCTGTGGTCGACCACACTTCAGTTAGGTCGACCGCACATGCATTGAAACTGTGCAAAATAAGATTCCAAACAACTCCAAGAGTTTGTGGAATACATTTTATGAAATTTAAAGTATGTGCATGTAATTTGAAAATCATTTCAAATACCCAACTCATGTTTTATCTAAATGAAATGCATTTTGAAAAACATTTCACTATAATTGAGCAACCTATAGAATTTATTACTCATAGAGGTAGATCTAGAGATATCTTAGGATGTATAAAATAATATTACACCTCTAGATCCTATCTAATCCAAAAACCGCTTATCTTCAACGCTAGATAACATTCGATCTTTCTTGAAGACTTGAAACTTTGATCTTGCAAGGATTAGACATAAGAATCCTAAAAGACCAACACTTATAAAATTAAGACATTAGTCCTCATCAATGTTTGTCAATAATCAAAATTAAGATATTAAAAGCTTTAAGGCTTTCACCCTCAATATTTGTAAATTAGTCGTAATTTATTTATTTAAATTTCAATTTTGCTCATGTAAATTTCTATAATTTTGGCATGAGATTTACTAAATTTGTACATTCTTTTACAACAAAACATTCTTCCCATTATCTTGTAATTGTTTTTAGATATTTTTAGAGTATATTTCGAAAGATTTTGGATAAGATTTCAAGAATACTGAAGAACTAATACCGGGATGAATCCAATGAAAATTATCCTTCTTGTTCTTAATTTCAATTTTTAAAATTCTTTATTTGAGTTATGTATTGTGAGTATAATTAATTTTCATGATTAATAAATTAGGATTATCAATCTTTGATTGATAATTATAATAGCATCTATTAGTTTAATTATGTTGTAGTTTAGGGAATTAACAGGGAGTTATATAATTTCAATTCTGTATAATTGAAACTCATTATTATATATAATTTAATATTGGTTATGCCTTATAAACTAAATGCAATATAATTGAACGTCCTATTCATGCTAGTTGGTAGTAGTGTTTAATTGAATTAGATATTAATATATATGAGTTGATCAGAATTAATCTAATTAGTAATGATAAAAATCTGTATAAGCTTCTTGAGATTCTAAAATCAACTAGTCAATAAATTTTTTATCAATGATTTATCCCATTAAAAAATAATAATTTAATACAAGTTATTTGCTAAAGTTATTTAAAGTTATTTTAAATCCTTTTTATAATTATTATTTTAAAAATCTAAAAAAATATTTCTTTAAATTTTGCTTAAATTAGGTTTATTTTTAAAAAATATATTAAACCCCCCAAAAAATCCTTTAAATTAATAAATTTAAATTTAATAATTTTAATAAGTCTCCTTGGATACGATCTCTACTTGTCCTATTTATATAGGAATATTAATGTTAAATTTGATAGTCATACTAGAGACTCATATCTATTACAATGTAGTCCAGCCCTAAGTTATAAAACATCATGGCCATTTCTTTATTTTTTGATCGCTTGGAAGGGACAAAAGAAAGATCTTGTTCTTTCTTCAACAATTTTGGATCTCTAGTGCACCTCTTAGTAGGATTCAAACCCGTACGAAGTTCTAACCATCTATCAGAGAAAAAAGAACAAATAGATCGCTACGCCCCTTGGTTGACCTATCTATTTCTAATTGTGTTTACATAAACACCTTGAGTTCACCAACTCATTTTCAAAAGAGGGAAAATAAAATTTTTATATTTTGGATTTCATAACCATGTTTTGCTCTTCATAGTCTCTTTCTATTTCACTTGACAAATTTAATGGTGTTATTTTGTTATATACATGTTGAATGAGAACACTAATCATTTGAAAAATATATATTTAGCAATTAATGTATACACAAGATTTAGATAATTTATTTCTTACCTAGGATTCTTACATTTCTATTAATTAGTTGTAAAGAATTTTTATGTACCATAGAGAATTATGCTAAAGATGGACTCAAAGCTTAATCTTTTCACAATGTTTCTAAGAATTTATCCTTTTTAACTTGCATGATATAATTGATTCAAAAATGAATTCTTATTTTTGTTCCTTTTATTTTATTTTTATACATTTAATAGTATTATAGGTAGAATAATGGTTTTGGGATTAAAATAAATAAATAGATAATTTGACATGTTGACAAGTTAAATCATTACCTATTTATTTTTTGTGAATTGGATCATTTTATGTTAATACATTTATTTGATTGCCATGTTGAGGTTAAAAGTTAGACATATTAATTAATTGAGTTATGCTCGGGTTGACATATAATTATGATTTAATAAATCGTATAGTATTTGTATCACTTTTCTACGTCTAAAATGAAATATTCACTTTTAACTTAATAAAAATATTAAAAAGAGGTTTTATTTACAGATAAATTATTAATTTATTTTTATCACTAATGTAATTAGGGGTAAGAGTGCATATATTAGTGAAGTATGGATCTTTAAATTTAAAATGTTATTAATTGAATTTTAAAAGAAAAGTATTTAAGAAACTATCATATGTCTTTAGATATCTAAAAGCATAAATATGTATGCTAAATTTTAGATAGAAGTACCTACTCCATCAGTCCTTAAAGTAACCATTCTAATTTTCGTTCAAATTTATTTCAAATTACCTATCTTTGTTTAAACGAAGAAATAGTATTTGGTTTTCTTTCCCAATTCAATTATAGTCCTTATTGAAAACTTTCACATTAATAACTTAATTTTGAATAATAATAATACTAACTATATTGAAGAATCGTTAAACGGAGTTGATCTTGGTTCCTTTCAGAGCTGTCTGCTCAAACTAAACTGCAGTTTGGTCAAATTAATTCCCAAAGTTTTTGAGGGAATCTTAAAAAAGCCTTTCTATTTTTGTTTGTAAGTAAGATTGTGATGTTCCAATCTTGCAAGAGAGATGTGAGTGCAACTGATATACGATAACTATGAAAATGAGTTTTAATTAAGAATTAATTTAATTATCCAAAATATCACTTTTGAAATCCACTTCTTAGAAGTGGTGGAACAAGTTAGAGGTAGCACAAGCATGGATTACATACGAGACTCTGTCCTCTGGTTGTACATATGTACACACATATACATATTTCTTTTATTACAAAAAGAATGAGATTTGTCCTTTGTATCTACTAAATCATGAAGTAGAAATTCAAGTATTAACAAAAAAAGAACCATTCTTTTTATTTTATTTTAAAAGGCATAAAGGGGATTTCATTGGTTAATATAGAGGCAAAAGAAGCCACATTTTATATCTATATATTTTATCTCTTCTATAGAACAACTGAAATTTAGAGGGGAACAAGTGTGAGGTATTGCTTCGATATATAAAAGAGTATCTTACCAAAGTAGATAATGAGAAACAATGAGAGAACACAAAATAGGAGTTTAGACATCTTATAGCGTTAACTTTGATTACTACACTTTTGTTACCTATTATAAACAACATCTCATGTTTAAATCAATAAAGCATCTATAATCTAATTCTTTCTCAGTATTGAAAATTAGTTACCATTTTAAATTAATTTATTTCCCTTTTGTGCTGCATTTTCCAAAATTAATGTCTATACTTTTATTTTGTTATGTCCATATTTGAATGTTAAATATACTAAATAAATATATTTTATATTTAAAATTTAATGATATTCTTCTTAATATAAGAAAACAACATTCTATTAACGTATATGGTCCGCTATTAATCACTTGGCCAATAAGATAAATCACATTCCATATATGTATAGGTCCATTATGGTCCACTAACGATTTGGTCCAGCATAGTCCACAAATTATTTGGTTCACTATTAACTAATTAACCAATAAGATAAATCAAATTCCACTAAGTTATAGGTCCATTATGGTTTACTAAAGATTTGGTCAACTATTAATCACCAAATCAATAAGATAAATACCATTCTAGTAAAGTATGGGACCACTATGGTCCACCAACGATTTGGACCACTATAGCCACAAGTTATTTGGTGCACTATTAATCACGTAATCAATAACATAAATCTCTTTCCATTAATGTATAGGTTCGTGAGTGCTATGTGTTCATAGACTAAGTTAGCTTGTATCTCAAGTCCTATGGTTGTGTCATAAACTTGTTTAAGAGGAGTTGAAATTATAGCTACCATGATTGTTTGACTTTATTGATATGTGCCCAAGCAACCATTCCAATTAATCTAGAACTCCCTCCTCCATACATTAAACTAATCATTCGATTAGCTAATGTTCTTCCTACATCAAGTGTAGCAATCAGATAAGAAACCTTGTTTTCAATGGTTGTTACTCCAAAAGGTTGATGGTTTTGCATCTTTAAATTGATTTCATAAATCGAGAAGTTCTTGTTGCACAATTCTACAAAGATACATCTCAAGAGCCAGTTGGATGTCATATAATAATTTACACAATCCATCATTTATGAAATTAATTTTATCTTCTTGATTTCTAGATACAAATCTAAGTTAACAACATTGCATATTACAATCTCATCTGCCACATCTATAACACAATTCTAATATCTTGCCTATTCTTTCTTTGCAAAACATTTTTTACCGATCCTAGGTAGATGTTTAGGTAATGTAGCTAGAAGTTCACCACTTAACTGGATCTTGACTTCAATTAACTATCTATTATCCTCATGTTTTCCTTTGTACATTGGTAACCTCAATCGCACCAATTTCATACGATTGATTTTTCTCAAACAATTAACAAGGTAATACTTTCTCAATTTAAGTATTGAATCATTCAAGTTTGAAATGAAAGTTGAGACGAAGAATGAAAAACCTAAGAGGGGGGTGAATTAGGATTTATTCAATTTTTGCAGCCTAATTAAATTATGCACTTCTAAGACAACGAATATTAAACACTTGGTGTATAGTTTGTGTAAATTATAATTTGTTTAAGTAAATTGCAAAAATAAAACAATGAATACAATAATTTATAGTGGTTCAGTTTGTCCAATAAAACCTAATCCACTACCTTGAGTTATCTATTCAAGGATTTCACAAATCCTCTCACTAATCAAGTACAAGAGATTACAAAAGAGGTTCATCAAATACACCTTAGGGTTTTACGCAAAACTTTTTAACCAATCAATGTTTACTCAACCCTTTGAGTTTTACAACATGAACTTGATTATACAATAAACCTCAATACAACAACTATCAGGGCTCACTTGATTCCTTAGAGGTTTAAGTTATATGCGACATTGAATATGTTTACAAGAGATAAATAGAGTTTTTTTTTATATAAATATCACCTTAATTGTGAAGATGTATCAAATATTAGTTCAATGACCTCTTTGAATAATAACTTCACAAAATTGCTCAAGCACACCTTTAAATGAGTGAAATCTCTCTTGAATGATTTTTACAATTTAGATGTTTAGAAAGGGTTTAAGAATGTTTGATTATACATCCTTTGTTTGAACGGAGGAATAATTTTTGATTTTTGTTCCCAATTCAATTTTTACACTAATAACTTAATTTTTAATAATAATACTACTAATTATATTGAAGAATCGTTAAACGGAGTTGATCTTGGTTCCTTTGAGAGCTGTGTGTTCAAACTAAATTGCAGTTTGGTCAAATTAATTCCCAAAGTTTTGAGGGAATCTTAAAAGAGCCTTTTTAGTTTTGTTTGTAAGTAAGAATGTGATGTTCAAATCTTGCAAGAAAGATGTGAGTGCAACTGATGTACGATAAATATGAAAATGAGTTTTAATTAAGAATTAATTTAAGAATTGTCCAAACTATCACTTTTGAAATCCACTTCTTAGAAGTGGTGGAACAAGTTAGAGGTAGCATAAGCATGGATTGCATACGGGACTCTGTCCTCTGGTTGTGCATCTCGGAATGGATCTTGGAAACATAGCTTCACAATCACTCTTGCAAACATCTGCAGATGGTTTTTGTCCAATGTTTTTTATAATAGGTATTCTAGCCTGTCCATCAACTGCACAAAGGGTCATATTAGCATTTATATATGCTAAATCCATTACAACAAAAAGCGGAAAATTAATGTCAAATAACACAAAATAATCACAAAGTTTTCTATGTAACCACTAACCTTGTCATGTTCTTGTGTGGTGATAATTTTCACCATTTTATGTATAACATATGTACACACATATACACATTTCTTTTTATTACAAATAGAATGAGATTTGTCCTTTGTATCTACTAAATCATGAAGCAAAAATTCAAGTATTAACAAAAAATGAACCATTCTTTTTTTTTTTGAAAGGCATAAAGGGGATTTCATTGGATAATATGGAGGCTAAAGAAACCACACTTTATATCTATATAGTTTATCTCTTCTATAGAACAACTGAAATTTAGAGGGGAACAAGTGTGAGGTCTTGCTTGGATTTAAAAAAAAGTATCTTACCAAAACAGATGATGAGAAACAAGGAGAGAACACAGAAGAGGAGTTTAGACATCTTAAAGCGTTGAAAGTAACTTTGATTACTGCACTTGCACTTCTCTTGAACGTTTTATGTAGAACAAGTTAGAGGTTATTTGGCGAATTTATAGTGTCAGGCTTATAAACAAGATCTCATGTTTAAATCAATAAAGGATCTGTAATGTAATTCTTTCTACATAAGATCCTAAATTTGAAAATTATTTTTCCTCTTTGTACTTCCTTTTTCAAAAATTAATATCTATACTTTTATTTTGTTATGTCCATATTTGAATGTCTAATATACTAAGAATATATATATTCTATTTAAAATTTAGTAACAATCTCATTAATATAAAAAAACAAAAAAAATTTTAAAAAATAAAAAAATCACATTCTATTAGCATATATGGTCCACTATTAATCACTTAATTAATAAGACAAAATCTCATTCAAAAAACGTATAGGTCAATTATTGTCCACTAACGATTCGGTCCACAATAGTCCACAAACTATTTGGTCCACTATTAATTACTTAACCAATAAGATAATTCTCTTACTAGTAACGTCTAGGTCCATTATGGCACACTAATTATTTGGTCAACTATTAACCACCCAACCAATAATATAAATCTCATTTATCTAATGTATAAGGTCCATTATGGTCTACTAATAATTTGTGCCAGTATATATTAATCACCTAACCAATAGAAGAGGTAGAACTCTTTTCTATTTTGTCCTTTTGTTCAATAGGGGTTGTTATTTGGCACAACTCCCTTCTTCTTCAACTTGAGATCCATCACTTATTTTTCTTCTTCTTCACAATATTTTCCTCTTGCACATGGTTACTTCAAATAAAAACTTCTTCTTTTTCATCATCTCTATACAAAATGAATGATTCAATTCGTATACTTCAAAATTATTACACTTTGTTATGTATTAATGCATTGACAAAAATATCATGTGAGAATTGAGAGATTACTATTTCTAATGTTAAAAGGAATGTCCGACGACATTAGTTGGTTCTTTGAAGCCAAGGTCTGACTAAGTGGTGAATATCCACATACTTTTCTCAAACTTCTACTTTATTTGAATAAAAGTAGTTTTTATAAGAAAATGAGAGGCAATATATTAGATGTTATAGATGTGTCAAGTGAAATTACAATACAAAATGTCATTTCTTTGGATATTTATCTAGAAATCGGGAAGATAAAATCACGTTATAAAAAATGGATTGAGTGAGGAATCATGGGATGACATCCGATTGACCTTTTAAAAAAAATGGAAAAAGACCCCTTGAATTTTCATAAATAAAAAACAAAGTATAAAGAAAGGATGGGGACATGGACCTGACCTCCAATATATGGAAAATACATGAATACATGAAAAATCAAGAGTCCTATAACAGAAGGGTATCTAAGTCTATCCATGTGTATCAAGACTCTAGTACTCTCATACAACTCCTGAAGTGCGACAAGTGTGTAACTCTGACATTTCAATCCATCAGAACCCAAATAATTAGCAAACTGGTTCCCCTCTTGGAACATATGTCCCATTTGGAAAAATGAAATATGTTTGTAAACTCGTCAAATGATTTGTCAAGGCTCCATAGCAATGCTTTTGTGTTATGCAGCATTGCGCATCGTCTAGATGAACTAAAAAATGAGGAAAGTCACGATGATGAGGATGTGTCTTCTAGAGACATGACGGCTCGATGAAATCCAATGAAGGAATCGATGGTGTGTGTCATCCTACTGACAGACTGGTACCTACAAAATAGAAGAAAAGTAAACACATACCTAAGTGGCATTGTCAACGAACATGTGTTGAAGCGTCTCCTTTGAATGACAACAGTGACATCTTGATGCCAACTAGACCAGAATCCGATTCCTTATAACTGTCTCGATCAGGATCAAATCATGCCACAGTTTCCAGCAAAAGAATGATATAGTCATAGGAATGGATGGTTCCTAGAATAAGCGAAAAGGAGTCCAAACAGTGGAAGGCTCCCTAACTATTTATCACGCCGACTTGGTAGTGAACCTACCATCCGGCTTATCTCTCCACAACATACTGTTCGGGGTATGAATTTATAAGAGCAGATTGACAATACGTTCTGCCATTGAAAAAGGAACCACCTAGCAAAGAAGATCGAAACCCCAGTCAAAACCATTGAAAAAAACACTGACTTGAGCTGAAGTGTGAGAAGAATCAGGCAAATATTAGGCAAGAGTAGTGTCTCCCATCCAACAGTAATGCCAAAAGAAAATTTATCCCGGACCCAAAAACCAGACAATGTGACTCTTAAATCATGGGCCAACCCAAAGCAACCTACATAAATCTCGAGAAGCAGTGTAAATACATGTAGTGAGGGACAGGTATGTCTGGACACAATATTTGCTCAACATAAATTGAGCCCACAAAGAATCTTGGGAATGTAACCGCCACCACAACTTCATGGAGAAAGTATCAACATCTTGAGTATAAAATTAGTCAGTTATAACTCGTTGTTATAACTGTGACTCAACTTGAAAAACAAATCAACAAAACGTAAATCACACAAAATGTTTATTAACGCAGTTCGACAATCCTCTTGTCTACGTCTGCAGGGCCCTCACCCAGATTAATTTGCCTCTTCAAAAGTACAAAGGGATTCAATACACTTTTCCCTATGACTACTCCTTGCAAACTAATCACTCGATCATTATAACTTCCTCAGATAGGAGAATCTTCTTCTTCTATTCCCAAGGTAAGTCCTGCTTTCCCTAATAGGTTAACTAAGAACAAGAAAGATGAGGAAGAAAAGATGTTCTGGAGATCTTCAAGAAAGTTGAAGTCAACATTCTTCTTTTGGATGCAATAAGACAGATTCCTCGTTATGCTAAGTTCCTAAAAGAACTTTGTACCAATAAGAAGAAGCTTAAAGGTAACGAGAGAATCAGTGTGGGGGAATGTGTGTCTGTTGTTCTCCAACAGAAACTTCCTCCAAAGCAGAAAGATCCAGGTATGTTCGCTATCCCTGTTAAATAAATCTCAGTTTCAACATACTCCACAGTTACAACTCGTTGTTCCACCAAGTCTCTGATAAAATGATGACGAATGTCAATGTGTTTCGTTCTAGAATGCTAAACCGGATTTTTACTGATGTTTATGGCACTTTGATTATCACAATACATGATCAATTCTTTCTGTTTAATACCGTAGTCCTCCAACATTTGTTTCATCCAAAGAAGTTGAGTACAACAACTTCCTGCTCCTATATACTCTGCTTCAGCAGTGGATAGAGAGATATAACTCTGTTTTTGGCTAAACCATGAGACCAAATTGTTGTCCAGAAAGAAACTTCCTCCAGAAGTACTTTTTCTATCATCACCATTTCCTGCCCAATCTGCATCACTGTATCCTACCAAAACAGAACTTGTATCTTTAGTAAAATAAATTCCATAATTGAGAGTGGAATTTACATACCTCAAGATTCTCTTTACTGCTTTCACATGAGACTCCTTTGGATTTGACTGATATCTTGCACAAATTCCCAAACTGAATTGAATATCTGGTCTGCTTGTAGTCAGATATAATAAACCTCCAATCATGCTTCTGTATTGATGTTGTTCTACTGACCTCGCCTTTTCATCTTTAGTTAACTTTTCATTTCTGGACATGGGAGATCTAACTGCTTTACTCAGTTGTAACCCAAATTTCTTCACCAAATTTGTAGCATACTTTGCTTGAGACACAAATATACCATCCTTCAACTGCTTAATCTGAAGACCAAGGAAAAAGTTCAGTTCTCCAACCATACTCATTTCAAACTCCTTTTGCATCAAATCAACAAATTCAACAACAAGTTCATTTGATGTTGAACCAAAAACAATATCATCCACATAGATTTGTGCAATCATAATTTCTCTACCAGATCTTTTGATAAACAAGGTTTTGTTTTGTCAACTCCACCTCTTTTGTATCCTTTCAACGAGAAATACTTAGTCAATCTTTCATACCATGCACGTGGTGCTTGTTTTAAACCATAGAGGGCCTTCTTAAGCTTATAAACATGATCTGTAAATTCAGGATTTATGAACCCTTTTGGTTGTTCCACATAAGCTTCCTCATTCTGCTGAAGTAGCTCATTTTCCAGTGCATTCTTCTCCAATTTCAACTTCATATAGCCTTATCTAAGCAAGACATATTTCTTACTCAGTTCAACATATTCCTTACCAAACTTCTTATAGGCAATTCCAATTCATCAATATTAGCATCACTAGCTTCATCAGTAACACACAAGTTGTTAGTTTCAATGCTTGTTCTACCAGTTTCAACTGTATCCTCAATTACAACTGCAGCAATGAACACAACAAAATTACTAACATCATTATCTTGTTGCTCATCATTATTACTTTCATTCCCGCTATCATCACTCTAAGAAGTATTAAATGATTTCTCTTTTTGTTGGTTCATAAATTTATTTCCACAAAAAGCTTGAATATGCCCATAACCATGACATTCATGGCACTGAATTTTTGACAAATTCTTCTTCTTCTCTCCAGACTTATCATCCTTTGGGTAGTTGTGTTTATCTTCTCTGGGTGAGATATTCTTGGTAATCAATGCAATCTTCTCATCATCATCCATATCTGATTCAACAAGTCCTTTCATAGCTTCAACAATTAATGCAATTCCCTTTGATTCTTTACGACTGTAAAATTGAGTCTCAAACTGTTGCAAAGAGCCAACCAGATTATCCCACTTGATATCATCGGTCTCTTTGATCTCTTGCAAAACAGCAATTTTTGGAATAAACCTCTTGGGTAAGGATCTAAGCAATTTCTTGACAAGCTTAGATTCATCCCAACTTTGTCCCAATCCACACACTTGATTTGACATATCTTTGAGTTTAAGTGTGAACTCATCGATAGTTTCATCTTCTTTCATATTCAGATCTTCAAAGGCTGCATTTAACTGCTGAAGTTTGGCATCACGTACCAACTCAGTACCTTCATGAATGATCTTTAGTTTTTCCCATGCATAATTTGCAAGTTTACATCTTTGAATATGTCTGAATTGATCTTGATCAACAGCTCCAAATATGGCATTCAATGTTTTGAAATTTCTATGACACATGCCAAGCTCAAGTTCTGTCCACTTATCTGGAGTTTTTTCTTTAGTTACAATGGCTCCTGAAGAGGTAGTTTCAGTCTCTACTGGTTTTGTCCATCCACTAACAACTGCTCTACAAGCATAATTATCCTGTGCACTGATGTAAGCATACATACGAGATTTCCAGAAAAGATAATTCGTACTTGTCAAGATAGGAGGCTTAGATGAAGGCGGTCCTTGTGTATTCATGTTAAAAACTCAACGTCTGTTTCTCCCACAATCTCACCAATTGGCAGCAACTACAACGTTGGTGACTCTGCTCTAATACCACTTGACAGAAACGCTGAGTATAAAATCAGTAAGTTATAACTTATTGGAAGTTATAACTGTGACTCAACCTGAAAGACAAATCAACAAAAAGTAAATCACACAAGAACGTTTGTTAATGCAGTTCGACAATCCTTTTGTCTACGTCTATGGGGCCCTCACCCAGATTAGTTTGCCTCTTCAAAAGTACAAAGATATTCAATACACTTTTCCCTATGACTACTCCTTGCAAACTAATCACTCGATCACTGTAACTCTTCACTATAGTATTTGTTGATAAAACAACCTCGATTTCACAATATTCAACAAATTACTTAATTCAACAACTTGATTAAGTAGTCTACTCGAAGATACCCTTCAACAGTACAGGGACTTGTTCAATACAAAGAATAATCTTCTACTTGTTCGAGTATCACCAAGAAGCACACATGAACATAGAATAAACTCGAACTAATTGCTCAACAATTTCTCATCATTTTGCAACTAATCATTGCTTCACAACCTTTGAACCGATTCTCACAATAATCACCTTTTCTCTGATTGCATTCAGTTCCTCACACACTTTCTGCACAAAAATCTTCTCAATATATAATTAGACGTCTCTTCAAACAATCCTTCTCCTTGTAGGAATCAATCAAGGATATACTACAATATCTTCCAATATCTTCTCACTTCCTTATTCATGTAGACTTCCTAATCTTTAGCCAATAAAAATTTATTTCCAAAGATAGCTCATAAAAAGATATAGCTTATCTTTTAATCTTCAAAATAAATTTCCATCAATCTTCCAAATCAGATTTAGGAATAATCCTAATTTTTCCGTAACAAACTTTAAAATTCATTTTCAATATATAATATAAAAAGTCAATTGTACTGTCCACATGCTATTTACTAAAAGGTAAATTTATTCAAAAAGGAGCATGTTTATCCCTAATTGTTAAGTTAGCATCTTAAAACATGATGTCAAGAGATAAAATCATTGTTGATTGTTATGACTTATGAACATGTGAGTATGACATAATCTCAAAATATGTGCTTTGAAAAGAAAATTTAATGACACCGTTAGTGATGTGCATATTTTTCTTTTTTACATTGATATTGAAGTATTGAAAATGTTTTTAGTGCTGAGGCAAGTGAATTAATATGATGTGAATTTTTTAAATTAAAGAAGTTATTATTAAAATTTTATATATAAAATATGTTTATTTAAAGAAATATATATTTAATTTTGGACATTCAAATCCGGATGGAGAATATAATATATTTTTTCTCTTTGATTTTATTTAAATAAATAAATGTTTAAGCATATTATTCAATTTTCTTTTTAATATAAGAGCATTATATAATTAGTATAAAAATTATGAAAATGCTAATAGAAAAAGTTAATAATCATAACTATATATTTATGTAAATAAATACGATGATTACCTAATCATTTTACATTTTAAATCATACATAAATTAAAAATATTGAACATGTAAAATTATCAAACTCTAGTCCTAACAATAACTAAGTATATACAACCAAAGCGTCAAATTGGCCTTCACAAGTTATTGCCTCAACTTTTATAGTACTAACTTTACACCATTTGTTTTGTTCACCCGAATTTTGCCGATAAATGAAACGTACTCGAGATGTATTGCAAGAAGCCAACTTACATATAAATAAAGCATCATTTCTATGATTTAAGTCTCCCCGAAAAGAATAATTTCGGACACATGCAATATGTCTATTGGGTTTTAAAAGTATTTTTTTGTTTTATTTTAAAATGAAGTTATGTTTGGATAAAAAAAAATTTTCTTGAGAATTGAAAATTGATTGATATGTTTTGAGTCTCACATGTAGAGTAGAGTTAGAAAAAGTGTTTATGAAGAATTGAGAAATTGTATTTAAGAATCAGTCCAAATATAGCCCTAATGTCCCTAGTTGCCATGAAAGCTCAGCCCGTCCTAACATAGATTTGGCAATTTAAAATGGTGTTCTTTCGTTAATAGTAAAAACATAATAGTTTTATTTATATTAATAATATTGAATATTACAAAAAAATGTGAACAAATATAATTTTATTTTAAAGAGTATGACATTTCAATATTTAAATATTATTGATATGCCCCTAAAAAAAGTACAAATAAAAAAAATCAAAACATTTTAAAATAGAACTTAAAAAAAATGTCTCTTGAATTTCAATAAAACTTACACATCACCTTTTTAAAAAATCAATCTCTCAAGAGCACTTTTTTTAGATTTCATTATCTCATCATTTTTTTTCCCATTTTTAGCTCGTTTTTAAAAATTCATATGCTTATTTTATCTGTAACATTTTGGGATTAAATTTTAACATAGCATTTTGTATTCCAAGTCCCAACCTCGAGTCTAATAGAGTAATGCAACCAACTTATTGAGAATTCAAATTAATTCTTCTAAAAGACCAAAACTTATGTTGGTGTCTTCAATCATATCAATATTTGATTGGAATTTTAATACAAATTAAAGTCTAAAGATATATAAATTGTAGAGCAATTGAGAATTTAAAAGAGTTTGTTCTAAAAGACTAAAACCAAAGACTCTTTTCCAAACGTCAAAGGCCTTTAGGCAAACCGCAAGCACCACAGATAAAAAAAAAAAAAAGAAGAGCTTGCAAACACAACTAACAAATAATAAGTGCAACATCTACTAAATAATAACTATTGTTTTTGAGCCTTTAAATATTCACATTTTTATTATTAGATACTTTTTTATTATGTTTAATTTTTTTAGGATAATTGCCCCCATTCTTTCCTATTCTTTGCACGTTTTTCCGTTTTCCTCCCTATTTATTTTTGGGCCCATAATAATTAATATTTTTATTTATAATTTAAAATCAATTTTTTAAATATGGGCTTTTTCAATAATACTAGTAATATAAATATGGTGCCATATATAATATTCCGTCCGTTTATAATTGAATGTCTACTTTTTATTTTGATTAAAAATTAAGAACATTTATTAATTTTAATTAACTTATAAAATTATCATTGACATTAATATAATAAATTAAAAAATCAAAAATTAAAAGATAAAAGAGTTAGTGTGATGTAAATTCCAAAACAGATGTGATTGCACTGCACCCCTTCATGCAAGGCTAGGTAGTCAATAAGTTCATCTTTTACATTCTATTTTATCTAAGGGAATGACAACAATTATTTGAAAGTGTGCAAATAAGTTGTATCTGATCTAATAACTTAGTGATTGTACGAGAAGATAAGTTACAATAGATAAACTTTGTATAAGAAATTCATACCTTAATTAAAAAAAGAATTTATAAGGTAGTTTATAAGTAGTTCCGCATGTACACATATTTTGAGAAATGATAATAATTTTTTTTAAAAATTAAATGTAAAAAAAGAAAAAATAAAAAAATGATATATTTATATTTTAGAGGCATTTGTTTATATTTTTTGGCACTAAAAACATTTTCTGTCCTCTTAAACTTGTTTTGCGTATTTCTATTAATGGATTCTTGCAATTATATACTTTACCAATAAACAGAAGAAAATCATACAAAAGAGAGACTTGGTATTTGTTAGCCTTTTCCTTTCAATAACATGATTTTCTTTTTCCCTAGAAGAGGGCAATTTTTAAATTGATTTTTCAGTGAAAAACAAATGGCATCCATGATAATAGAGGACCTAAAAATGAAGAACATCCATATCCAGACACTTTGCACTTGTATTTAACGTGGACAAAGTCTCCAGGAAACTTCAAGTTTTGGAAAATTTCATGGTTTTCATGGACGATTGTATAATAATTTCAACTGATAGATATACACTCGAAAGAAGTTGCTTGTGGGACTTCTAAAACGTAAGGTATTGGGGATAGCCTTATAAGATGGGGGGTGGGGTGGGTGATGAGTTTTGTCCTTTGATTTATGGGTTAATAAGTATATTGGTAGCATTATATGGTGTTTGCCAAAATTTATAATTAATTAGGTTGATTTCTTTTTTTTTTATTTGCCTTAGTAATAATTATTTAAAGAATAATTTTCAGAAAATAAAACCAAAGAGAAAAAGGAAACATGCATTATTTGAGAATGTTGGAAAGGGGATGAGTCTAATAGTGGCATAATAGAATGTAACTTGACCTACACACAACTAAAAACTTTAGAGTTTAATGATTGTGTTTTCTAACATATAATTGGGTCTTGAGGTAAAATATCTATTATTGTCTTACCTTAAAAGGATTTTTTTTTAATTTTAATTTTACCTTAATTAAAGGGTTGTAGTAACATTATATTGAAGTCAGAGCACACACACACACACACACATATATATATATATATATAGTACTATCTTGTTTATCATATTATTAGTATTTAAACTGTACAAGAAGGTAATTATTAGTATTGTGTACCAAATTCATGTCCCAAGGGATATACTTCAACTCAGGTTGAGAGTAAATTTTTTTGGATCAAGGACAACTCTTTTGATGAGTATATCTTTTATACAATAAGCTCTTTTTTTATTATTATTGGCTGTAATTAATCAAAAGAAAAATTTCTGATATATATATATATATATATATATATATAGCTTCTATATTAAGGTATAAAAAATACTTGCATAAGAAAAGATGATGGTGCGGACGACTAGCTTGAGCAACCTCTCCAATTAATCCAGCATTTCCTCCTCCGTATACTAGACCTATCTTTCGATGAGCTAGTACTCTTCCCAATTGGATAGCAGCAGTTAGATGCGAAACAGTAGTACCCACGGTCGTTCCTCCAAACACTGCGATGTTTGTTAGACTTCTGATTGGTGAACCTTCCATAGTAACGACTTCAAAAGTGATTCTGTTACACACTAAAAAGAAAACAAACAAATAAAACAAATCAAGGAAGAAACAAATAAAAACAAGTAGTTGTGATTGTGGCTCACATCTTCCTCTGGTTTTACGTCCAGTAACGGTTTCAAACACCTTCTATGAGTCGGGGGTATGCTGCTCATCCAGCTTTCTTAAAAACTGGCAAACAGGATCATTTAAATTCAGATACCGAAGAGTGTACCGGAGTTGTTCAATTTTGAATTGTTTCCATAACCCGAGAATTTCCATTTGAACGTATCCACTAGAATGCGTATCAAGAGTCAGTTTGATATCATCTAATGACTCTTTACTCAGTCCATTCTTAATGAAAGCAATTTTGTCTTCCCGATTATCGGATAAATACCCAAGTGAACGACAACTGGTATCACAGTTCCATCTCGCACATTTATAACAGACTCTCATTCTTTTACCTCTCCGTTTCTTTGCATAACTACTCTTCCCCAACCCAGGTGGACGTTTGGGAAAAGCTGGATGTTCACCACTAATTCGGACCTTAGCTTCAATTATCCACCTAATATCCTCAGGCATTCCAATGGATACTAGTAATTTGATACGCTCCAATCTCATCAGATAGATTTTTCTCAAATAATTAATAGGGAGCAATGGATAATATCTTCTCATTTTCATTAAAGAATCATCCATTATGTAACAAAGAGATAGAAAGAAAGAAGGGATGGAAAGACAAACTAAAATGTAAAAAAAAGAAAGAAATACCTTGCAGATGGAATTTACTCTTGAAAGGAAATTAGCAGAAATCGTTTGGTGATTCGTTCAACAATTAAGCAGGCTATTTAAAGCCGTGTTTAATCACTGTTGGACATTTAATTAACTTAAATACGCCATCTTTCAATATCCGAGAAGACGCGTATTCAACAATTTCTGCTAGGCCTGCAAGCTAAAAAGTGAAAAAGGAAAATCAAACAATTCAAAAGTATTAAAGAAAACGATGGGTTGCCTCCCACACAGCGCCCTTGTTTAACGTCTTAGACTCGACGAGCACAGATTTCAATTCCTTTCTTGTGGTGGGTCTTCAAAAGCAACGGAATCGATAATTTGTCCGACAAAACCTTCATGGAGAACAACAGACACACATTCCCCCACACTTTTGCTGATGATGGTGCGGACGACTAGTCTGACATGCGGTCAGCTGCACTTCTCATGAGTGGGTTTCCAACAGCTTCATTTTTTACCATTGGGAACAAACCTTTAAATACCAAAATCTTTGGAATTCTTTCTAAGAACATTTTTGAGCAAAAACATTGTATATCTTGATCCTATAACATCTCAGAAACATTCCAAAACCCTTTCTAAACAGCAATCTTGTTAAAATCATTCAAGAAGGCTTTTTACATTCAAAGGTGAATTTTAAGCAATCTTGACAAGCCATTACTCTATGAGGTGATTGTGATTCAAATTGATATATCTTCACATTAAGGTGATATCTATCAAACTCTCTATCTCTTATTATTGATTGTAATTGTATCAAGGTTGCAAGTAGCATAAAATCCTAAGTGTTAGGGTAAGCCTTGTGTAGGTTATTTTGTATTCAAAGTTTGTTTGTAAAACCTTTGAGTGAACTTTGAATTGAATTGTATTGTTAGGATTCACTAAGGAGAGTGGTGGGATTATTGTATAATCAAGGTTGTGTTGTAAAACTCAAGGCTTGAGTGAGTTTTGATTGGTTGAGAGGTTATTTGTAAAACCCTAAGGTGAATTGGCTGAGTCTCTTTTGTAATCTCATTTATTTGATTAGTGAAGGGATTTGATAAATCCTTGAGTAGGTAACTCAAGGTAGTGGATTTGGTTTTGTTGGATAAAGCGAATCACTATAAATCATTACATTCAATGCTCTAATTTCTGCATTTTATTTGAACACATTATTTCTCACACAACTAGCACACCAAGTGTTTGATATTTGTTGTTGAAGAGGTGTTTTATTGAATTAGGTTGAAAAATCGAATAAAAACCTAATTCATCCCCTTTTTAAGTTTTTCAATCTCTTCAAAATACACTAGGCATATCAAAATTGGAAAGGGCTCAAATCTAGTATGAGTAAACAAGAATCTCCAAGAAAGAAGAAAGGAAACCAACTATCTATGAAGATCGAGAACTAAGACAACAAACCCATCAAGATTTGGAAAAGAAATACCAAGAAGGAAGGAATATATCTATGATTTGTATGGAAATGGTGAAAATAAGGAAATAGAAAAAGGAGAAGAAACCAACCAAGATCCAAGTTTTGACTTTCAACGGGATTAGGCTGGAAGATGCAATGAGACAGAGACTGAGGTGAGTTTGTAGAGAGTTTTAAAAAATACAATGTTTTGAGTCCAAAGATTGTCATCATCTTAAAAATGTTGAATTCTTATTGTTTTATGATTAAGTGATGGAATTTATTTACTTTAGTGGTCATGGGACCCCGCCAACCAAAGATGTACCCTGCGGATATATTGTAATGTGTTTGGCTAGTCACTAGTGTGAGATGCTGAAAAACCTAAGAGGGGGGGTGAATTAGGTTTTAAAATAATTTTTCCTAATTTAAAAGAAACAGGCTTTCTAAGATAACAAATATCAAACACTTGGTGCTCAAACAAAGTGTGAAATAAAGAGTTCAAGAAATAGGCAAAGGACACAAAGATTTATAGTGGTTCGGTTTATCCAACAAAACCTAATCCACTACCTTGAGCTATCTACTCAAGGATTTCACAAAACCTTTCACTAATTTAGTAAGAGAGAATACAATAGAGGCTCACCCAATTCCCTTAGGGTTTTACAACACAAACCTCTTAACCAATCACGGTGCACTCAACACTTTGAGGTTTACAATACAACCTTGTTCACACACCTATCTCTATTACAACAATTAATGAAAAAGATACTCTAAAAACAATTACAATTTTCTATGATTCAAGGCTCACTCTAACCCTTAGATTTTTAAGCTCAATGCAACATTGAACAAAGCAATCAAGATATGAAAATTAAGAGTTTGATATAGAAATCACCTTAATGTGAAGATATACCAATATAAAGCATAAATACCTATTTGAGTAATATTTTCTTCTAAGTTGCTCAAGAACCCCAATGATTTAGTATGAATCCCACTTTGATGAATTTCACAATATGAATGTTATGATTTGGTTTCAAAATAATCTTCAGAGGTTCTATGAAGTGTTGGAATCAGATTTTTGCTCAAAAAGTTGTGTTAATGAATTTTTTAAACAATTGGGTATTTATAAGTATGCACCAATGGTCATAAAAATGGTTGTTTGAATCCCACTCAGGAGAAGTGCGGTCGACCACATATCAGAGAACTCTGGACAAACTGCGAACGATGAGCTGAGAAGTCCGGTTGACCGCTCCATCATCCGCAAGTGTTCCAGAGAGCTCCGGACATTTTACAGACGATACTCTGAGAGGTCTGGTCGACCGCATGATCTGTGGTCGTCCACACTTTAGTTAGGTCGACTACACATGCATTAAAACTATGCAGAACAAGTTTCCAAACAATTCCAAGAGTTTGTGAAATACATTTTATGAATTTTGAAGTATGTGCATGTATTTTGAAAATCATTTCAAATACCCAACTCATGTTTTATCTAAATGAAATGCATTTTGAAAATGATTTCACTTTTATTGAGCAACCTATAGAACTTATTACTCATAGAGGTAGACCTAGAGATATCTAAAGATAAATAAAGAAATAATGCTACACCTCTAGATCCTATCTAATCCAGAAACGCTTATCTTCAATGCTTGACATCAAAAGCTCTTTCCTGAAGATTTGAAACTTCGATCTTGCATGGATTAGATATATGAGCTCTTTCCTGAAGTTCATTTTCAGAGGAAGAATTGAAAGATGAAGATTTTGCCATAGAAGAAAAGCCACAAGAGGAGGAAAACCTAGGGGGAGAAGTTGAAAAAGCAGAAGAAAATGATGTAGAGAACAAAGGTAATGGAAAAGGAGAATGGGTTATTTGGTTAGGTTATTATTTAGTTGCATTCGATGTGCTGCTAGTGGGGAGTTTGTTAGTTTTTATGGGGCAATGTTGGCATTCTTGGTTGTTGTCTTTTGTCCTACTATGTTGGATGCTCTAGTCTCTAGTGAGTGTTGAGATTGGTTGGTGATGCTCGGGTGGTTCTGGTTGGCTATGTTTGGTTTATGTTCTTCATTGTTTTCTTTTCACTTGGTTAGTTTTGGCTATTTTGTGCTCTTAGTCGACTTTTGCAACTTTGCTTTGGGAAAATTTTTTTCTATTCTTGTTTTTTGGTGCTACTTCTGCAGAGGCCTTGTATCCTATGGACACTCTTATTTGCTTCTTAATTATGCATTCTATGTTTTTAAAATAAGAGGATAGAAAAGAAGGAAAAAATGAGAATAAATAAGTAGCGGTGGAAGTAGTTAAGGAGGTTGGGGAAAACGAAGAGGAAGAAGAAGAAGATGAGGAGTCATTGAAGAAGTAAGGGAATTTTTTTTCTAAAGAAAGAGTTTGGGACTCGCATAGATTTTTGCAGTGTGAAGTTAAGACAAATTGGTAAGCAATAATAAACGAAAACCCTATTGAAAATAGGAGAAAATCATGCTTTTGGAGGCTGCAAGATATTGAGGAAGAAAAGGTAACTGAAGATTGAAGAAAGAAATTAAGCGTAAGTCCCAAATCTAGAATGCCCAATGCCAAGATTTAGGCCACGAGAAATAGAGAATTGTTGGAGAAGAAGAAAGAAGGGAGGGAAATTTGGAGCAATTTAGGAGAAATCAAGGTTTTGGAGGTGTAGATTGGGATTAAAACTCAATTTCCATAAATGCCCCTCATCAAAATACTGATTTTTCTTTTTGTTCTAGGTTTGGCTGGAATTAGTGTTAGTTCTAGCCAAAAGGACCAATTTGGCTACAAGTAATTACGTCGAGGATGAATGTTGCAAAAAAAAACAAAAAAAAAAAAACAAATAGGGACTAGACCAAACAATCTAATTACTCATACCTATGCAAGGCAACCTATACTAGCCGGGTATCTTCTTTTATTTGTTTGGGATAAGGTTGAAAATCTTGCAACTACTAGAGAAATAAGGGTAGTGATGACTTACCGACAATGTCAATATTCTCACAACTAAGAATTTGATGGATATTTTTGATAGGTATTTAAGTTGAATTTTTTTTGACTATTTCATTATATTAATCGTAGTTTTGTTTGAATGTATGCCTTTATAATCCAAACTATTTTCTTTGGACTAATATGTAGAAAAATTGATCTCCCTTTTTAAATTGATTAATTACCATGCATTTATGTTGTCTTTTAGATTATCTATTGATGTCATTTACAACGATTATGTCCTATGCATTATGCTATTGTAATTTGAATATTTATTTGGATTTCTAATGGCCTACATTAAAACTATTGATTTGAATACTCGTTTGATTAGTCACTATTGAAAGGTGGACGATGCCCATCTTGCCTCCCAGTGATACCTAGGGAGGGAAGACAATGTCACATATATTCTTTATTTAGACACAAGAATAATATATGATTTTGTTTTCCAATCCATCTTAGTCCTTATTGAAACCTTTAACATTAATGACTTAATTTTTCAACAATAATAATATTTATATTGAAGTTTTGTTAATCAAAGTTGAAGTTTTGAGAAAAGAGGAGACAAAAAAAAATCGAATTAAAGGAACAATTTTGCGTCTTGAGAAAATTAAATTAGAATATTTTAGATATTTTCTTAATATACTATGCAATTAAAAAATCTTAATATTATGAAAAATTAGTGATTAGAACAATTATTTTAAGACAAAAACATTATTCTATGTATCTCTGTAGTTATTGTCTCACTCCTAATGTAATAGAAATAACATATAAAGTTTCCATTGGTTTTAGTTCACCAAATTCTGTAGATTAATGTAAGTTTTTAATTTACCAATTTCTTCAATGAATTTAGAGTGATGAGATACCCTAATGAGTTTAATTAAGCATTAATTATGAATTCAATTCAATTGTTCGAAATCACTGATGAAAACCATATCTTGGAAGTGGTGGAGAACATTTCTAGGTTGAAGGGGGAGCAGGACTGAGTTAGCATAAGCATGGATTGCATACCGGACTCCTTCCTCTAGTTGTAGCTAGCCAATAGCCACTAGTCTTGTCATGTTCTTGTGTGCTGATAATTTTCACCATTTTATAGTATCAGGCTTCTAAACAACATATCTTGTTGAAATTAATATGGAATGTATAATTTAATACTTTCTCCTTTGGTCCATGAGACTCTAAATTAGAAAATTAGTTTCTCTTCCAAATTCACATTTATTTTCTTTTTCGTGCTTCCTTTTTCCTAAATAAAATGTCTATACTTTTATTTTAACATGTGTAGAATGTTTAATATGATAATTAAATATGTTTATTTGGTATAATATTTTTCTTCTTAAAAACAATTACTAAAATTTAATGGCAATCTTATTAATAGATAATAGAAGAAAATCATATTTTATTAACATATATGATCCACTATTCCAATAACCATGTGGTCCAATGTTATTTAGCTAACCAATGTAGACAATACGGTTACTAATTCATCACCTTCTTTATTATGAAATTTCAAATTTGACTGATAAGTAATATTAATGAGTGACAATTACTCAAATAATTATGACTAATGTCCAAATCCTCCACATACATCAAAATAAAACTCAAAAGATGACCCTGGAGGATATGGTTACCTTAATTGCATCTAGTACTCTTCCATTTCAATGTGAAACTATTTCTAGTATAAAAATTTTACAAAGTTAGGTGGAATAATTAATAATTAGCCTTAGAAATAAGTGAACTTAAAAATTCGACATTCCAATTGTAGAGGCCTAATAAGAATAATCTATTTGAGCATAATGAAGAATAAGAGGATGATGAATTTTTGCATGATAAGGTAGAACCTAGCATTTTTTGTGCATGGAACATCATTAATTCCCAATGAAATTGAAACATCACCTTATGAACTTGTCATTTTTGAAATAATAAGGATACATAAGTTGAAATTTTAGAAGAATATTTTCTTAAAGAAATTAAAAATGATTTCAATTCTTTTAATTTTAATTTTTGTCAAGATGATATTAATACTGATCAAATTGATTTTGTCTTGCCATATGATTTTAGTAAATTGTATTATTCTCAAAATTCGATTTCTTTTAACTCTTTGCTTTATAAATTAAGTGTGGACATTTCTAATCAAACAAATGAGTTTATTACGTTTGGACTACAATTTGAAAGATATAAAGATGGATGGCCCAACAATCCACAACAGGGAAGGTATTGGATAATTGATTATGAGTTTGTTGTGCCTAAAGCGTTAAACAAGGATACTTTGTGGAGTCAACCTATCATTTTCTTTTCATATTTTAATTTGAGTTCTTTTCTTTACTAACTTTCTTTTGCATCTAAGTGGCGGAAAATTTGGAAGACGTATTTCTCTAATCCTAGGATACAACTAATCCTGAAAATTATTGGGGGTTAAATAATGATTAGAACAACTTTAAATAGAGTTGAGTTAGTTGCTAACTATAACCGTCGATAAAATTTCCTTTATTTTCTTTTTGATTGTTTTCAAGTTGTTAAGGAATTTTTTCTTTCCATTTTTGTTTAGTTTGATTTTCCATTACTATTTCTCTGAATTTTTTTGATACAAAAATGATGAATTAGTACTTAAGCTAAGAAAATATTACCCATTGCTCATTGTAAATTATTTGAAAAAAATATATCATATGAGAATTGAGCATATGAGGTTATTAATGTCCAAAGGTAAACTTGAGGAGATTAGGTGGTTCATTGAAGCTAAGGTCCGATTAGGTGATGAACAACCATCTTTTCTCAAACGTCTGTTTGGATTAGGCAAGAGTAGTTATTCAAAGAAACAAAGAGGTAAGCGAATGACGGTTTGTTATAGATGTGCTAGTTAGAATTATAATACTAGTTGTTGTTCATTAGGATATTTATCCACTAATCGAGAGGTGACATCCGACTAACTCTTGATACACATATTAGTGGATACGTTCAAAATGAAATTCTCGAGTTATGGCATCAATGAAAAAATGATGAACAAAGGTATAGTCTTGGGAATCTGACATTGGAAGACTCTGTTTGTCATTTTATAAGAAAATTAGATGGGAAGCATATCTCCGACTCATAGAAGGCGTTTAAGCAGTTACTAGATGTAAAACTAGAAGAATATGTAACCCACAATCACAACTACTTGTATATATTATTGTTTTCTGAATTCTTTTTATGTTTTCGTGTTTTTTTTTTGTAGTTGAATCACTTTTTTGAGAACAAGGATTTTTATTTGAATGTCGCACTTGATTTGAGGAGAATGTTAGTTCATCGAAAGATGAATCTACTATATGGTGGGAGCAATGCTGGTTTAATTGGAGTGGTTACTTAGACAACACACTTAGAAAATGCACAAACGCTAGGTATTATTCCAACTCCTCTTAAACCATTATATGAAAAACCATATGGATTTGAGGTACGAGCTAACTGAATTTGTGAATGTATAACTATCATGATGGCAAAATCTTATGTATTCAAAGTTTTACTAAGAGGTTATGATATGATAGAACAATTATTAAATATATTTTCTTGGTTAAACTTGAATTTGCATAATAAGTCTATTAGCTTATTTAATGTCAATAATTTCTTTGATAGTTTTTTAGCATTTCTGGACAAAGCTATTGAACCGAAATTTCTATCTCTCTATTTAGGAAGACTTCTTATTTTAGTAGGTGTTCAACATAAGTTTCTATCTTCATATTCAGGAAGACTTCTTATTTCAACACCTACTATGGTGGAGTTAATGATTAAATTAGATACTCTTGTTCCTACTGTGGATCCAAACGTATCTCTTATCAATTGGTCAAATTCTAGTATAACAAGTGCAAAAGAGGTTCTGATATAGATTTGGAGTTGAAACTATAAGTATTTCTGCTAATAATTCGGTGTTATCTCTTTTCCTTAATTAATAATTTGTTATCTCTTTTCTATGTTTTTAAATTGTTGAGATTTAAAAATGATTAAATGATGGTTGAATAACGAGCAATGTGTGATTTTACAACTCTTGAAACACATCATTATATGTTCTATGTTATTTTATTTTTGTAAATTTTTTGTGTGTTTTTACATTGAGGACAATGTAATCGTCCAGTGTGGAGGAGAATGGTTTGAGTAAGGAATTTTGTGAATTTAATCATTTAAATCCTGATGCATATCTTTAAAATGAATTGTTCTCAATGTTTTGTTAATAAATTTATTTTAGTTTTAAAAACTTTTTGATTAATATGTAATTCTTGTGTTAAAAATTTTCAAACCTTTTACGGTTTACCATTTTCTGTTAACATTTTTCAAAAATTCACATGAATATTTTTTCAATTTGATTAAAATGTTCTTAGTTAACTTTATGTGACTAAATATTTTTATTATAAAACCAAAATCATAAAAACATTAGTATTTTGACTATATGATAATTTAAATATTCTGTGTGATTTTAATGCATTTACTACTCAATTTGAATACTCTAGAACTTGTCTTTCCACATTCTTGAGACAAAATTAATGATTTTGGTTGATTTGGGGATGACATAAGGTCTTCTTTGTGCGGTTGAACATTTCTAAACTTATCATTACTCAAAAATATATTCATTGGTCCTATTTTGAGGCAAATATAAAAATGGTTTTATTACCATTTAATTTTATTTGATATTAGCCTTATATATTACTTTTCTACCCAAATATATATATATATATATATATATATATATGAAAATGTATTTATATTTTTTTAGTTTCTATGAGAAGTTGCAATCGTTGCTGTAAAAGGACTTTGAGATATTGTAAAACAAGGAGAAAAAAAAAAAGTGAAAAAAAGAGTGAAAAGTATGTAAATATTTGAAAACTGAAGAAAATTCATGGATATTACATTTTCAAGAGTAAAATTTGTTTATAAAGTTTTACTCTCATATTAAATTGTAGATAAATTTTGTATATATTTTTACTATTCATTTGTAGCCAATTTCCAAATTTTACATTACAAGCTAAAAAGTCATATTTAACCTAAATTGGCCAATTCTAATTAATGAGTTGAGAGTATATGGTCTTACAAGCCTATGGTTGTGTTTAGAAATTAGAATGTATTTTTATTACACAATAATTTCTATTGTTAATATTTCATAATGCTAATGGTAATTTGTTAAAAATGAGTTTTTCATTATCATAGGTTTCATGTTTTTAAAGTCACATTTTGTAAATTTGAACATATATTTTAAGTTGTGAATGAAATTATAACACAAGAGCGAGCACATGTTTTATTAAAATAGGAAAGTGTTTACTGTAAAGGAAATTTGAAATAATTTTAATACATTGTTATCATATTATTTTTTAAAAAGTTATTTTTACTTGATTTTTTGTACTTTTTTTTAATGGCAAACAAAGGGTAAGTGTGGGGAATTTGATTAAACAAAATTATAAATATGTTTATGGTATTTAATCATGTTATTTTGGTTAAATTTCATTTTATGGTTATTTTTCATTTCTCGTTCATATATTTGTTTGTATGTGTTTTAAGCTCTTTTATGATTTTATTGTAAAAAAATAAATTCGAAAAGTCAAATGATAGCCCAATCAAATGATTTTATTGCAAGACACATGGACCACTTGTCTTTCCGAAAAGTCAAATGATAGCCCAATTAGAAGGTGATATGCGACAACGGATGTCCTTTCTTTTATCTTACATGTTTGGCCATATATTTCCAGAAACCTCACTTTGGCCCTCTGAAAAACCTAAGAGGGGGGGTGAATTAAGTTTAACCGATTTTTCCTCTTTAAAACAAACAGTGCTTTCTAAGATAACAAATAACAAATACTTGGTGCTCAAACAGTGTGTGAAATAATGTGATCAAGAAATAGGCAAAGGACACAGAGATTTATAGTGGTTCGGTTTATCCAACAAAACCTAATTCACTACCTTGAGCTATCTACTCAAGGATTTCACAAAACCTTTCACTAATTTAGTATAAGTTTTACAATAGAGGTTCACCCAATTCCCTAAGGGTTTTACAACACAAACCTCTTACCCAATCAAGGTTCACTCAACACTATGAGTTTTACAATATAACCTTGATTACACACCTATCTCTAATACCACAATTAATGAAATAGATACTCTTAATACACTCACAATATTCTATGATTCAAGGCTCACTCTAACCCTTAGAGTTTTAAGCTCAATGCAACCTTGAACAAAACAAACAAGATAAGTAGATGAAGAGTTTGATATAGATATCACCTTAATGTGAAGATATATCAATATAAAGCATAAATACCACTTTGAGTAATATTTTCCTCTTAGTTGCTCAAGAACCCCAATGATTTAGTATCAATCCCAACCTGATGAATTTCTCAATGTGAATGTTATATTTTTGTTTGACAATGATCTCAAGTTGTTCTATCAAGTGTAAGAATCAGATTTTTGCTCAAAAAGTCTTGTTACAAAGTTTTTTAAACAATTGGGTATTTATATGTATGCACCAACGGTCATAAAAATAGCTGTTTGAATCCCACTCAGGAGAAGTGAGGCCGACCGCATATTAGAAAGGTCGTCCGCAAGTGTTCCAGAGAGCTCTGGACATTCAGCGGACGATACTCTGAGAGGTCCGGTGGACCGCACCATCATCCGCAAGTGTTCCAGAGAGCTCTGGACATTTAGCGGACGATACTCTAAAAGGTCTGGTCGACTGCATGATCTGGGGTCGACAACACTTCAGTTAGGTCGACCGCACATGCATTGAAACTGTGCAAAACAAGATTCCAAACAACTCCAAGAGTTTGTGGAATACATTTTATGAAATTTAAAGTATGTGCATGTAATTTGAAAATCATTTCAAATACCCAACTCGTGTTTTATCTAAATGAAATGGATTTTGAAAAAGATTTCACTTTAATTGAGCAACCTATAGAATTTATTACTCATAGAGGTAGATATAGAGATATCTAAGGATGTATAAAATAATACTACACCTCTAGATCCTATCTAATCCAAAAACCGCTTATCTTCAACGCTAGATAACATCCGATCTTTCCTGAAGACTTGAAACTTTGATCTTGAAAGGATTAGACATAAGAATCCTAAAAGACCAACACTTATAAAATTAAAACATTAGTCCTCATCAATGTTTGTCAATAATCAAAATTAAGATATTAAAAGCTTTAAGGCTTTCAATCTCCCCCTTTTTGATGATGACAAAAATTGATGCAAAGTGATGGATAAAACAATTAAGTGCAATGATTCAAAGTAAGGAAGAGATTATAAAATATGTAATGAAACTTTTAAAACGCTCCCCCGTACAATATGCTAGGAATTTTTAAGATATCACATATAGCATATAAAACATTTATAGTTTGATGATATCAAGAAATATATTAAATGAAACATTTTTAGGATAGATATTGGATCTCAAAAAGAAAAGATGTATTGTAAGTATATATTAGATCACTTCCTAGCTTATATAGGCTCAAATGAGCCTATTTTTCCACCAACCTCCGTATCTTCCTTCCTTCCAGATTTAATAACATATAGATAGGCTGTAAAAACATTTATAAAGCTCCCCCTATCAAAATGCATCAGTTTTATAAAAAATTTGTCAGAGTTTCCTTTGTAACTCTTATAAAGACCATTTTTGCAACAAAGACTTAACAATGCAAAGAGAGAAATGAGATATATCACATAAAATCATACATAAGGCCAACCCGGCCATCAACACACAATTCCCATTCTCCTTCAATCAAAAACAGAATTTTAAACCAAGGATAGCCACACTTAACCTTTTAGAGCTGTTTCTTCTTTCTCTTGAATTTGATGAAGTAGATTCTTTAAGTTCATCTCAAAATACTTGAAACATATGGTTAGTTTCATAACATTTATATATTGCAATTAACAATAGTTTTTCTCCCCCTTTGTCATCATTCAAAAAGAATGGATAGAAAGGATAGAACTAAGTCAATTAAACAATAAAATCTCTCAACTACTAAGGAGTCATCATGGGGAATAATGCATATAAAAATAGAGTATTTAAAGATACAGTAGAGAGATAAAATGTCTAGGAAAATCAAAAGTACAAGAAAGACAGAGACTATATCTTAGGCCTTCTCATATAAACTTTGGCCGTGGAAGATGATGGTCCTGCAGTCGGTGCAACAGTTGGGGGCATGTCACCTGAAGGTGGTGGCGGTGTAGAAATATCAACATGAACACCGTGAAGTGCTTCAAGATGATACTTGATATTTATGATCTCAATACCATGGTACTCCACCCATGATGCTAGATCGTCGATCTTGGAGTGAAGTGTCTTGAAGTGATTGTCAAAAGTGCTGAACATCGACCCAATCTGAGATGATAGTTCATCCAATGTACTCCAGATGGCAGGATGTGGAGTGGATTCTTCTTTCTCACCAACTTTTTCTTTACCTTTGGCCTTCTTTAATTCCGGGGCCTCAAGGAGAACATCTTTTTCCTCATCAAGATGACGTGATCGTTTAACGCCTTGGGAACCCTCAGCTTCTTACGAGACAAATTCATCACCAAAAATATCTTCTGCAAGAATAATTGGAGGTTCCTTTCCCATCAACCTCGCTTTCTCCTTTGTTGCCATAGAGATCTCCTCCAGAGACATATTCTTTTTCAAATCCCATGTGCCATTGAGACACAAAGCCTGCATTCTCTTGAAGGATGCAAAATTGAACTTTGGCACATGTTTTATGTCCTTCAACTCTGGAAATGGAACGTTGAAGAACCTAAAGACTTTGGTTAATAATCTTCCATAAGGCAAGCTTTTGGGAACGCCTTTACTCTTCTCAATGGTGGCCATCATATGTTCTACCATGATATAACCGAGATCCACCCTAATTCTTTTGACCAACATAAGCATGAGGAACATATGCATAAAAGTAACTGTATTTTATGTCCTTCAGTTGGTATGAAAATGTTAATGCACATATGATGAAGGATGTGATGCTCAAAGCTAAACACATTGGCTTCTCTCTTGACTAAGTTTACAAAGGATTTTCCGTCAGTGAATAGCTTCTCAAATACCTCAGAGGAGAAATCCTTGTGCCGGATCTTTTGGTGAGTAGTAAAGTACTCAATCCCATCAATAGGAATCTCTAATATTTCATCTAAGCCCATGGAGGTAAACTGCATATCTACCCCATTTACTCTGATATGGATCGTCCGCAAGTCCTCTGGAACCTTTGCGGTCGATGAGTTGAATCTGCGGTCGACGGGACGATCTGATATAGGTTGTCCGCAAGTCCTCTGTTTGTTCTGTGGATGATCATTTACTCATATGCGGTCGACCGCATATGCCCTGGGTGTTATCCAAAAAACACAAAAAACATATCTTCGACAAACTTCACAAAAACGCACAAGTTAGAAATTGAAAGTACCAATACCCAATAGATTTCTAAGTAAACAAAACCTTTTCTCAGCCAAAAGTTTTGTGAATATATCAGCTAATTGATCATCCGTAGGAACAAAATCAAGTGATATATCATCTTTTAAAACATGATCACACAAGAAATGATGTTTAATGTCTATATGCTTAGTTTTTGCATGTTGTATAGGATTCTTTGTCAGATTAATGGCACTAGTGTTATCACAATTTATAGTGATACAATCAAAATTCAAGCCATAATCTTTCAAAGTAGTTTTCATCCATAAAACTTGTGCACAACAACTACCAGCAGAAATATATTCAGCTTCAGTGGTAGAAAGAGATACACAAGCTTGTTTCTTGCTATACCATGAAACTAAAGAATAACCAAGAAATTGACAATGACCACTAGTACTCTTACGTTCTACTCGACAACCCGCATAATCTGCATCAGTATATGCTACTAACTCAAATGACATAGATTTAGGATAGCATAAACCAAAATCTATAGTTCCTTTCAAGTATCTAAGAATACATTTGACAACAATTAAATGAGATTCTCTAGGAGATGATTGAAATCTAGCACATAAACAAACAGAGAACATAATATCAGGTCTACTAGCAGTTAAATATAAAAGAAAATTGCTAAGTCTATCATACCATGCTCTTGGTGCTTACTTTAAACCATTTAAAGCTTTAGAAAGTTTGTACACATGATTTGTATAGGATTCATGAATAAAACCAGAAGGTTGTTCAACATACACTTCCTATTAGATGAAACTATTTAAAAAGGCACTTTTGACATCCATTTGAAATAATTTAAAGCCTTTAAAGGAAGCAAATGCAAGTAACATTCTAATGGACTCTAATCTAGCAACTGGAGCAAAAGTCTCATCATAATCAATGCCCTCTTCCTAATTATATCCTTGAGCAACAAGTCTAGCCTTATTTCTAGTCACAATACCATGTTCATCAAGTTTGTTTCTAAAAAACCATTTTGTACCAATAATGGTAAGATTAGAAGGTTTAGGTACAAGTTCCCACACTTTGCTTCTTTCAAATTGATTTAATTCATCTTGCATGGCAATAATCCAAAAATCATCATTAAGAGCTTCAACAATGTTCCTAGGTTCTATATGAGACAATAATGCAAAATCATCAACAAAGTTTATAAAGTGTCTTCTTGTTCTTACCTCTTCATTTGGATCACCAATGATTTGATCTTTTGGATGGTTGTGGACAAACATTTGCATGTTCAGCCTTATACTTCTTTTCTTTCTCTCTTAATTTTGGACTTATACTTCTTTTCTTTCTCTCTTAATTTTGGATAGTCAGCCTTGAAGTGATTTGGACTTCCGCATTCATAGCATTGCTTTGAGTTGATATTTGTGGATGTCGATGGCTTCTTTTTGAATTTGTTGAAGTGTCCCTTTTTGAACATTTTCGTGAAGTTTTTCATGACAAGAGCTATTTCCTCATCATCCATTTCTTCCTCATCACTAGAAGATTCATTTTCGTTGTTCTCTTTGGCTTTGAGAGCAATTCCTCTTTTCCCTTTGTCTTCCACTTCTTGATCATTTAACCACTTCATCCTTATTTCATGAGTGAGAAGTGATCCAATAAGCTCTTCCACTGGTTTCTTCTTCAAGTCATGAGTTTCTAGCATAGCAGTGGTTTTGCCTTCCCAAGCCTTTGGTAAAGCATTGAGTATCTTCATGTTTTGTTCTCCTATAGAATATGACTTGCTAAACACTTTTAAACCGTTAATAATGTTAGTAAAGTGAGTAAACATATAAGTAATATTTTCATTTGATTTCATAGTGAAAAGTTCATACTCCCTTGTAAGCATACCAAGTTTTGTTTCCTTTACTTGGTTTGTACCTTTATGAGTCATTTCAAGTAGTCTCCACATTTCATGTGCAGATTCACAACATCTTATCCTGTTATACTCATTCATATCAAGTGCACAAGTAAGAGTGTTCATGTCAAGAAAATTAAGGGTCATTTTCTTTTTATCTTCATTATCAAATTCCTCAGATAATTTATCAATCTTGATACCATCAACAACTTTAAAGGGCACATAAGGTCCATTTTCAACAATATTCCATAATTCATAGTTTAGAGAAGATATATAGATTGTAACTCTATTTTTCAAGAAATTATAGTTTGTGCCATTCAACAAAAGAGGTCTAGTAGTAGAGTAACCTTCTACCATCATAGTGTTATCTAGATGTGCCATAGAATCTTTGCTTCTAGGAGGTTAATCCTTATAAACAAGAAGACCTGCTCTGATACCAATTGAAAAACCTAAGAGGGGGGTAATTAGGTTTTAACCGATTTTTCCTCTTTAAAACAAACAGTGCTTTCTAAGATAACAAATAACAAACACTTGGTGCTCAAACAGTGCGTGAAATAATGTGATCAAGAAATAGGCAAAGGACACAGAGATTTATAGTGGTTCGGTTTATCCAACAAAACCTAATCCACTACCTTGAGCTATCTACTCAAGGATTTCACAAAACCTTTCACTAATTTAGTATATTAGATTACAATAGAGGCTCACCCAATTCCCTTAGAGTTTTACAACACAAACCTCTTACCCAATCAAGGTTCACTCAACACTATGAGTTTTACAATATAACCTTGATTACACACCTATCTCTAATACAACAATTAATGAAATAGATACTCTTAATACACTCACAATTTTCTATGATTCAAGGCTCACTCTAACCCTTAGAGTTTTAAGCTCAATGCAACCTTGAACAAAACAAACAAGATAAGTAGATGATGACTTTGATATAGATATCACCTTAATGTGAAGATATATCAATATAAAGCATAAATACCTCTTTGATTAATATTTTCCTCTAAGTTGCTCAAGAACCCCAATGATTTAGTATCAATCCCAACTTGATGAATTTCTCAATGTGAATGTTATATTTTTGTTTGACAATGATCTCAAGTTGTTCTATCAAGTGTAAGAATCAGATTTTTGCTCAAAAAGTCTTGTTACAAAGTTTTTT
The DNA here is from genome assembly GCA_019593545.1 of Apocynum venetum. Taxonomy (NCBI): domain Eukaryota; kingdom Viridiplantae; phylum Streptophyta; class Magnoliopsida; order Gentianales; family Apocynaceae; genus Apocynum; species Apocynum venetum. Next base: position 74,037 of record SRSM01000798.1, on the reverse strand, counting down.
AAACAATTGAGTATTTATATGTATGTACCAACGGTCATAAAAATGGCTGTTTGAATCCCACTCAGGAGAAGTGTGATCGACCACATATTAGAAAGGTCGTCTGCACCACATCCGCAAGTGTTCCAGAGAGCTCTGGGCATTCAGCGGACGATACTCTAAGAGATCCGGTCGACCACACCATCATCCGCAAGTGTTTCAGAGAGCTCTGGACATTCAGCGGACGATACTCTGAAAGGTCTGGTCGACCGCATGATCTGTGGTCGACCACACTTCAGTTAGGTCGACCTCACATGCATTGAAACTGCGCAAAACAAGATTCCAAACAACTCCAAGAGTTTGTGTAATACATTTTATGAAATTTAAAGTATGTGCATGTAATTTGAAAATTATTTCAAATACGCAACTCATGTTTTATCTAAATGAAATGCATTTTGAAAAACATTTCACTATAATTGAGCAACCTATAGAATTTATTACTCATAGAGGTAGATCTAGAGATATCTTAGGATGTATAAAATAATACTACACTTCTAGATCCTATCTAATCCAAAAACCGCTTATCTTCAATGCTAGATAACATCCGATCTTTTTTGAAGACTTGAAACTTTGATCTTGCAAGGATTAGACATAAGAATCATAAAAGACCAACACTTATAAAATTAAGACATTAGTCCTCATCAATGTTTGTCAATAATCAAAATTAAGTTATTAAAAGCTTTAAGGCTTTCACCCTTAATATTGGTAAATTAGTCATAATTTATTTATTTAAATTTAAATTTTGCTCATGTAAATTTCTATAATTTTGGCATGAGATTTACTAAATTTGTACATTCTTTTACAACAAAACATTCTTCCCATTATCTTGTAATTGTTTTTAGATATTTTTAGAGTATATTTTGAAAGATTTTGGATGAGATTTCAAGAATACCGAAGAACTAATACCGGGATGAATCCAATGAAAATTATCCTTCTTGTTCTTAATTTCAATTTTTAAAATTCTTTATTTGAGTTATGTATTGTGAGTATAATTAATTTTCATGATTAATCAATTAGGATTATCAATCTTTGATTGATAATTATAATAGCATCTATTAGTTTAATTATGTTGTAGTTTAGGGAATTAACAGGGAATTATATAATTTAAATTATGTATAATTGAAACTCATTATTATATATAATTTAATATTGGTTATGCCTTATAAACTAAATGTAATATAATTGAACGTCCTATTCATGCTAGTTGGTAGTGGTGTTTAATTGAATTAGATATTAATATATCTGAGTTGATCAGAATTAATCTAATTAGTAAGGATAAAAAATTGTATAAGCTTCTTGAGATTCTAAAATCAACTACTCAATAAAATTTTATCAATGATTTATCTCATTAAAAAATAATAATTTAATACAAGTTATTTGCTAAAGTCTTTTATAAATTTATTTTAAATCCTTTTTATAATTATTATTTTAAAAATTTTAAAAATCTAAAAAATATATTTCTTTAAATTTTGCTTAAATTAGGTTTATTTTTAAAAAATATATTAAACCCCCCAAAAAATCCTTTAAATTAATAATTTTAATAAGTCTCCTTGGATACGATCTCTACTTGTCCTATTTATATAGGAATATTAATGTTAAATTTGATAGTCATACTAGAGACTCACATCTATTACCATGTAGTCTAGCCCTAAGTTATAAAACATCATGGCCATTTCTTTCTTCAACAATTTTGGATCTCTAGTGCACCTCTTAGTAGGATTCGAACCCGTACGAAGTTCTAACCATCTATCAGAGAAAAAAGAACAAACAGATCGCTACGCCCCTTGGTTGACCTATCTATTTCTAATTGTGTTTACATAAACACCTTGAGTTCACCAACTCATTTTCGAAAGAGGGAAAATAAAATTTTTATATTTTGGATTTCATAACCATGTTTTGCTCTTCATAGTCTCTTTCTATTTCACTTGACAAATTTAATGGTGTTATTTTGTTATATACATGTTGAATGAGAACACTAATCATTTGAAAAATATATATTTAGCAATTAATGTATACACAAGATTTAGATAATTTATTTCTTACCTAGGATTCTTACATTTCTATTAATTAGTTGTAAATAATTTTTATGCACCATAGAGAATTATGCTAAAGATGGACTCAAAGCTTAATCTTTTCACAATGTTTCTAAGAATTTATCCTTTTTAACTTGCATGATATAATTGATTCAAAAATGAATTCTTATTTTTTTTCCTTTTATTTGTTTTTATACATTTAATAGTATTATAGGTAGAATAATGGGTTTGGGATTAAAATAAAAAAAAAGATAATTTGACATGTTGACAAGTTAAATCATTACCTATTTATTTTTTGTGAATTGGATCATTTTATGTTAATACGTTTATTTGATTGCCATGTTGAGGTTAAAAGTTAGACATATTAATTAATTGAGTTATGCTCGGGTTGACATATAATTATGATTTAATAAATCGTATAGTATTTGTATCACTTTTCTACGTCTAAAATTAAATATTCACTTTTAACTTAATAAAAATATTAAAAGAGGTTTTGTTTACAGATAAATTATTAATTTATTTTTATTACTAATGTAATTAGGGGTAAGAATGCATATATTAGTGAAGTATGGATTCTTTAAATTTAAAATGTTATTCATTGAATTTTAAAAGAAAAGTATTTAAGAAACTATCATATGTCTTTAGATATCTAAAACCATAAATATGTATGCTAAATTTTAGATAGAAGTACCTACTCCATCCGTCCTTAAAGTAACCATTCTAATTTTCGTTCGAATTTATTTCAAATTACCTATCTTTGTTTAAACGAAGAAATAGTATTTGGTTTTCTTTCCCAATTCAATTATAGTCCTTATTGAAAACTTTCACATTAATAACTTAATTTTGAATAATAATAATACTAATTATATTGAAGAATCGTTAAACAGAGTTGATCTTGGTTCCTTTAAGAGCTGTCTGTTCAATCTAAACTGCAGTTTGGTCAAATTAATTCCCAAAGTTTTGAGGGAATCTTAAAAGAGCCTTTTTAGTTTTGTTTGTAAGTAAGAATGTGATGTTCAAATCTTGCAAGAAAGATGTGAGTGCAACTGATATACGATAAATATGAAAATGAGTTTTAATTAAGAATTAATTTAAGAATTGTCCAAAATATCACTTTTGAAATCCACTTCTTAGAAGTGGTGGAACAAGTTAGAGGTAGCATAAGCATGGATTGCATACGGGACTCTGTCCTCTGGTTGTACATATGTACACACATATACATATTTCTTTTATTACAAAAGGAATGAGATTTGTCCTTTGTATCTACTAAATTATGAAGTAGAAATTCAAGTATTAACAAAAAAAGAACCATTCTTTTTATTTTATTTTAAAAGGCATAAAGGGGATTTCATTGGTTAATATAGAGGCAAAAGAACCCACATTTTATATCTATATATTTTATCTCTTCTATAGAACAACTGAAATTTAGAGGGGAACAAGTGTGAGGTATTGCTTCGATATATAAATGAGTATCTTACCAAAGTAGATAATGAGAAACAATGAGAGAACACAAATAGGAGTTTAGACATCTTATAGCGTTAACTTTGATTACTACACTTCGCTTTTCTTGAACTTTTTATGTAGAACAAGTTAGAGGTTGTGGCAAATTTATAGTATCAGACTTATAAACATCTCATGTTTAAATCAATAAAGCATCTATAATCTAATTCTTACTCAGTATTGAAAATTAGTTACCATTTTAAATTAATTTATTTCCCTTTTGTGCTGCATTTTCCAAAATTAATGTCTATACTTTTATTTTGTTATGTCCATATTTGAATGTTAAATATACTAAATAAATATATTTTATATTTAAAATTTAATGATATTCTTCTTAATATAAGAAAACAACATTCTATTAACGTATATGGTCCGCTATTAATCACTTGGCCAATAAGATAAATCACATTCCATATATGTATAGGTCCATTATGGTCCACTAACGATTTGGTCCAGCATAGTCCACAAATTATTTGGTTCACTATTAACTAATTAACCAATAAGATAAATCAAATTCCACTAAGTTATAGGTCCATTATGGTTTACTAAAGATTTGGTCAACTATTAATCACCTAATCAATAAGATAAATCTCATTCTAGTAAAGTATGGGACCACTATGGTCCACCAACGATTTGGACCACTATAGCCACAAGATATTTGGTGCACTATTAATCACGTAATCAATAACATAAATCTCTTTCCATTAATGTATAGGTTCGTGAGTGCTATGTGTTCATAGACTAAGTTAGCTTGTATCTCAAGTCCTATGGTTGTGTCATAAACTTGTTTAAGAGGAGTTGAAATTATAGCTACCATGATTGTTTGACTTTATTGATATGTGCCTAAGCAACCATTCCAATTAATCTAGAACTCCCTCCTCCATACATTAAACTAATCATTCGATTAGCTAATGTTCTTCCTACATCAAGTGTAGCAATCAGATAAGAAACCTTGTTTTCAATGGTTGTTACTCCAAAAGGATGATGGTTTTGAATCTTCGTACTAAAGGACCTTCCATAGTGATAGCTACAAAATTGACTCGACCACTAAAATAAAACACATAAATAATTAGGAAATAAACAATTTATACAAGTAGTTGTGATTGCGACTCCTATACCCTTCTAGTTTTATGTCCAAAAACAATTTATACACCTTATATGAGTATGGGTCCTATGTGATATATTTCTCATCCATTTTTCTTATAGGAAATAAACAATTTATGCAAGTAGTTGTGATTGTGATTCATATATTATTATGTTTTTATGTCCAGAAACAACTTAAACACTTTATATGAGTATGTGTCCTATGTGATGTGTTTCTCATCGAATTTTCTTATAATCTGGAAAACAGGTTCCATTCAAGTCAGATTCACAAGACTATAGCATTATTGTTCATCTTTAAATTGATTTCATAAATTGCACAATTCTACAAAGATACATCTCAAGAGTCAGTTGGATGTCATATAATAACTTACACAATCCATCATTTATGAAATTAATTTTATCTTCTTGATTTCTAGATACAAATCTAAGTTAACAACATTTCATATTACAATCTCATTTGCCACATCTATAACACAATTCTAATATCTTGCCTATTCTTTCTTTGCAAAACGTTTTTTACCGATCCTAGGTAGATGTTTAGGTAATGTAGCTAGAAGTTCACCACTTAACTGGATCTTGACTTCAATTAACTATCTATTATCCTCATGTTTTCCTTTGTACATTGGTAACCTCAATCGCACCAATTTCATACGATTGATTTTTCTCAAACAATTAACAAGGTAATATTTTCTCAATTTAAGTATTGAATCATTCAAGTTTGAAATGAAAGTTGAGACGAAGAATGAAAAACCTAAGAAGGGGGTGAATTAGGATTTATTCAATTATTGCAGCCTAATTAAATTATGCACTTCTAAGACAACGAATATTAAACACTTGGTGTATAGTTTGTGTAAATTATAATTTGTTTAAGTAAATTGCAAAAATAAAACAATGAATACAATAATTTATAGTGGTTCAGTTTGTCCAATAAAACCTAATCCACTACCTTGAGTTATCTATTCAAGGATTTCACAAATCCTCTCACTAATCAAGTACAAGAGATTACAAAAGAGGTTCCTCAAATACACCTTAGGGTTTTACGCAAAACTTTTCAACCAATCAATGTTTACTCAACCCTTTGAGTTTTACAACACGAACTTGATTATACAATAAACCTCAATACAACAACTATTAGGGCTCACTTGATTCCTTAGAGGTTTAAGTTATATGCAACATTGAATATGTTTACAAGAGATAAATAGAGTTTATTTTTATATAGATATCACCTTAATTGTGAAGATGTATCAAATATTAGTTCAATGACCTCTTTGAATAATAACTTCACAAAATTGCTCTAGAACACCTTTAAATGAGTGAAATCTCTCTTGAATGATTTTTACAATTTAGATGTTTAGAAAGGGTTTAAGAATGTTTGATTATACATCCTTTGTTTGAACTGAGGAATAATTTTTGATTTTTGTTCCCAATTCAATTTTTACACTAATAACTTAATTTTTAATAATAATAATACTAATTATATTGAAGAATCGTTAAACGGAGTTGATCTTGATTCCTTTGAGAGCTATGTGTTCAAACTAAATTGCAGTTTGATCAAATTAATTCCCAAAGTTTTGAGGGAATCTTAAAAGAGCCTTTTTAGTTTTGTTTGTAAGTAAGAATGTGATGTTCAAATCTTGCAAGGGAGATGTGAGTGCAACTGATATACGATAACTATGAAAATGAGTTTTAATTAAGAATTAATTTAAGAATTGTCCAAAATATCACTTTTGAAATCCACTTCTTAGAAGTGGTGGAACAAGTTAGAGGTAGCATAAGCATGGATTGCATACGGGGCTCTGTCCTCTGGTTGTGCATCTCGGAATGGATCTTGGAAACATAGCTTCACAATCACTCTTGCAAACATCTGCAGATGGTTTTTGTCCAATGTTTTTTATAATAGGTATTCTAGCCTGTCCATCATCTGCACAAAGGGTCATATTAGCATTTATATATGCTAAATCCATTACAACAAAAAGAGGAAAATTAATGTCAAATAACACAAAATAATCACAAAGTTTTCTATGTAACCACTAACCTTGTCATGTTCTTGTGTGGTGATAATTTTCACCACTTTATGTATAGCATATGTACACACATATACACATTTCTTTTAATACAAATAAAATGAGATATGTCCTTTGTATCTACTAAATCATGAAGCAAAAATTCAAGTATTAACAAAAAAAGGAACCATTCTTTTTTTTTTGAAAGGCATAAAGGGGATTTCATTGGATAATATGGAGGCTAAAGAAACCACACTTTATATCTATATAGTTTATCTCTTCTATAGAACAACTGAAATTTAGAGGGGAACAAGTGTGAGGTCTTGCTTGGATTTAAAAAAAAGTATCTTACCAAAACAGATGATGAGAAACAAGGAGAGAACACAGAAGAGGAGTTTAGACATCTTAAAGCGTTGAAAGTAACTTTGATTACTGCACTTGCACTTCTCTTGAACGTTTTATGTAGAACAAGTTAGAGGTTATGTGGCGAATTTATAGTGTCAGGCTTATAAACAAGATCTCATGTTTAAATCAATAAAGGATCTGTAATGTAATTCATTCTCCATAAGATCCTAAATTTGAAAATTAGTTACTGTTTTAATTTATTTTTCCTCTTTGTACTTCCTTTTTCCAAAATTAATATCTATACTTTTATTTTGTTATGTCCATATTTGAATGTCTAATATACTAAGAATATATATTTTCTATTTAAAATTTAGTAACAATCTCATTAATATAAAAAAACAAAAATTTCAAAAAAAAAATTAAAAAATCACATTCTATTAGCATATATGGTCCACTATTAATCACTTAATTAATAAGACAAAATCTCATTCAAAAAACGTATAGGTCAATTATTGTCCACTAATGATTCGGTCCACAATAGTCCACAAACTATTTCGTCCACTATTAATTACTTAACCAATAAGATAATTCTCTTACTTGTCACGTCTAGGTCCATTATGGCACACTAATTATTTGGTCAACTATTAACCACCCAACCAATAATATAAATCTCATTTATCTAATGTATAAGGTCCATTATGGTCTACTAATAATTTGTGCCAGTATATATTAATCACCTAACCAATAAAAGAGGTAGAACTCTTTTCTATTTTGTCCTTTTGTTCAATAGGGGTTGTTATTTGGCACAACTCCCTTCTTCTTCAACTTGAGATCCATCACTTATTTTTCTTCTTCTTCATAATATTTTCCTCTTGCACATGGTTACTTCAAATAAAAACTTCTTCTTTTTCATCATCTCTATACAAAATGAATGATTCAATTCATAAACTTCAAAATTATTACACTTTGTTATGTATTAATGCATTGACAAAAAATATCATATGAGAATTGAGAGACTACTATTTCTAATGTTAAAAGGAATGTCCGATGACATTAGTTGGTTCATTGAAGCCAAGGTCTGACTAAGTTGTGAATATCCACATACTTTTCTCAAACTTCTACTTTATTTGAATAAAAGTAGTTTTTATAAGAAAATAAGAGGTAAGATATTAGATGTTATAGATGTGTCAAGTGAAACTACAATACAAAATGTCATTTCTTTGGATATTTATCTAGAAATCGGGAAGATAAAATCACGTTATAAAAGATGGATTGAGTGAGGAATCATTGGATGACATCCGATTGACCTTTTAAGAAAAATGGAAAGAGACCCCTTGAATTTTCATAAATAAAAAATAAAAAAAAAAGTATAAAGAAAGGATGGGGACATGGACCTGACCTCCAATATATGGAAAATACATGAATACATGAAAAATCAAGAGTCCTATAACAGAAGGGTATCTAAGTCTATTCATGTGTATCAAGACTCTAGTCCTCTCATACAACTCTTGAAGTGCGACAAGTGTGTAACTCTGACATTTCAATCCATCAGAAGCCAAATAATTAGCAAACTGGTTCCCCTCTTGGAACATATGTCCCATTTGGAAAAATGAAATATGTTTGTAAACTCGTCAAATGATTTGTCAAGGCTCCATAGCAATGCTTTTGTGTTATGTAGCATTGCACACCGGTCAGATGAACTAAAAAAATGAGGAAAGTCACGATGATGAGGATGTGTCTTCTAGAGACATGACGGCTCGATGAAATCCAGTGACGGAATCGATGGTGTGTGTCATCCTACTAACAGAATGGTACCTACAAAATAGAAGAAAAGTAAACATATACCTAAGTGGCATTGCCAACGAACATCTGTTGTAGCGTCTCCTTTGATTGGCAACAGTGACATCTTGATGCCAACTAGACCAGAATCCGATTCCTCATAACTGTCTCGATCGGGATCAAACCATGCCACAGTTTCTAGCAAAAGAATGATATAGTCATAGGAATGATGGTTCCCAGAATAAGTGAAAATGAGTCCAAACAGTGGAAGGCTCCCTAACTATTTATCACGCCGACTTGGTAGTGAACCTACCATCCGGCTTATCTCTCCACAACATCTTGTTCGAGGTATGAATTTATAAGAGCAGACTGACAATACGTTCTGCCATTGAAAAAGGAACCACCCAGCAAAGAAGATCGAAACCCCAGTCCGAACCATTGAAAAAAACACTGACTGGAGCTGAAGTGTGAGAGGAATCAGGCAAATATAGAGTAGTGTCTCCCATCCAATAGTAATGCGAAAAGAAAATTTATCCCGGACCCAAAAACCAGACAATGTGACTCTTAAATCATGGGCCAACCCAAAGCAACCTACATAAATCTCGAGAAGCAGTGTAAATACATGTAGTGAGGGACGGGTATGTCTGGACACAATATTTGCTCAGCATAAATTGGGCCCACAAAGAATCCTGGGAATGTAACCGCCACCACAACTTCATGGAGAAAATATCAAAAACATATTGAGTATAAAATCAGTCAGTTATAACTCGTTGGAAGTTATAACTGTGACTCAACTTGAAAAACAAATCAACAAAATGTAAATCACACAAGAACGTTTGTTAACGTAGTTCGACAATCCTCTTGTCTACGTCTGCGAGGCCCTCAACCAGATTAATTTGCCTCTTCAAAAGTACAAAGGGATTCAATACACTTTTCCCTATGACTACTTCTTGCAAACTAATTACTCGATCACTATAACTTCCTCAGATAGGAGAATCTTCTTCTTCTATTCCCAAGGTAAGTTCTGCTTTCCCTAATAGGTTAACTAAGAACAAGAAAAATGAGGAAGAAAAAGATGTTTTGGAGATCTTCAAGAAAGTTGAAGTCAACATTCTTCTTTTGGATGCAATAAGACAGATTCCTCGTTATGCTAAGTTCCTAAAAGAACTTTGTACCAATAAGAAGAAGATTAAAGGTAACGAGAGAATCAGTGTGGGGGAATGTGTGTCTGCTGTTCTCCAACAGAAACTTCCTCCAAAGCAGAAATATCCAGGTATGTTCGCTATCCCTGTTAAATAAATCCTAGTTTCAACATACTCCACAGTTACAACTCCTTGTTCCACCAAGTCTCTGATAAAATGATGACGAATGTCAATGTGTTTCGTTCTAGAATGCTGAACCGGACTTTTACTGATGTTTATGGCACTTTGATTATCACAATACATGATCAATTCTTTCTGTTTAATACCGTAGTCCTCCAACATTTGTTTTATCCAAAGAAGTTGAGTACAACAACTTCCTGCTGCTATATACTCTGCTTCAGCAGTGGATAGAGAGATACAACTCTGTTTTTGGCTAAACCATGAGACCAAATTGTTGCCCAGAAAGAAACTTCCTCCAGAAGTACTTTTTCTATCATCACCATTTCTTGCCCAATCTGCATCACTGTATCCTACCAAAACAGAACTTGTATCTTTAGTAAAATAAATTCCATAATTGAGAATGGAATTTACATACCTCAAGATTTTCTTTACTGCTTTCACATGAGACTCCTTTGGATTTGACTAATATCTTGCACAAATTCCCACACTGAATTGAATATCTGGTCTGCTTGTAGTCAGATATAATAAATCTCCAATCATGCTTCTGTATTGATGTTGATCTACTGACCTCGCCTTTTCATCTTTAGCTAACTTTTCATTTCTGGACATGGGAGATCTAATTACTTTACTCAGTTGTAAACCAAATTTCTTCACCAAATTTGTAGCATACTTTGTTTGAGACACAAATATACCATCCTTCAACTGTTTAATCTGAAGACCAAGGAAGAAGTTCAGTTCTCCAACCATACTCATTTCAAACTCCTTTTGCATCAAATCAACAAATTCAACAACAAGTTCATTTGATGTTGAACCAAAAACAATATTGAAAGCCCTAAAGCTTTTAATGTCTTAATTTTGATTAATGGCAAACATTGATGAGGACTAATGTCTTATTAGTACAAGTGATAGAGTTTTTGGATTCATAATCTAATCCATGCAACAACAAGATTTCAAGTCTTCAAGGAAGTACACAAGTCAAGACTATCAAGATTTGAAGACAAGCTTTTATTGGATTAGATAGGAACTAGAGGTATAGTTTTAGAGTTATATATTTTGATCTCTAGTTCTACCTCTAATTGAGTAATGGTTTCTAAAGGTTGCTCTATGAACTTAAAACGTTATTTCAAAATGTTTTTAATATGTTAAAATATGTTTTGGTATTTCGAAAACCATGCATCTTGATTTCAAAACTTAAATGGTTCATAAACTCTTGTTGGATCGATACCATAACTTATATGGTTGATTGAAATCATCATTTGTGTGTTAGAGTATTGTTGATACACAAATGAACATGTTTTCAGTCGACCTAGTGTTGGTCCAGGTATCGTCCATAAGTTAGTTTATCTTGTGGATGCATGTGCTGTCAAATTTGTTCATCTGCCAACCTGTGGACGACCATGAGGTCGACCGCAGGTGAAGTCCGGTCGACCGGAGGATGAAAAATCATCATCCGGTGGTTGTCCAGTGAGCTTGAGGATGATGGTGCGGACGACCAAGTCTGATATGCGGTCGACCGCACTTCCTGAGTGGGTTTCCAACAGCTTCATTTTTGACCGTTGGGAACAAACCTTTAAATACCAAAACCTTTGGAATTCTTTCTAAGAAGATTTTTTGAGCAAAAACATTATATATCTTGATCCTATAACATCTTAGAAACATTCCAAAACCCTTTCTAAACATTAATCTTGTTAAAATCATTAAAGAAGGGTTTTTACATTCAAAGGTGAATTTTGAGCAATCTTGACAAGCCATTACTCAAAGAGGTGATTGTGATTCAAATTGATATATCTTCACATTAAGGTGATATCTATCAAACTCTCTATCTTTTATTATTGATTGTAATTGTATCAAGGTTGCAAGTCGCATAAAACCCTAAGTGTTAGGGTGAGCCTTGTGTAGGTTGTTTTGTATTCAAGGTTTGTTCGTAAAACCTTTGGGTGAACCTTGAATTGAATTGTATTGTTAGGATTCACTAAGGAGAGTGGTGAGATTATTGTATAATCAAGGTTGTGTTGTAAAACTCAAGGGTTGAGTGAGCCTTGATTGGTTTGAGAGGTTATTTGTAAAATCCTAAGGTGAATTGGGTGAGCCTCTTTTGTAATCTCATTTATTTTATTAGTGAAGGGATTTGATAAATCCTTGAGTAGGTAACTCAAGGTAGTGGATTAGGTTTTGTTGGATAAACCGAACCACTATAAATCATTGTGTTCATTGCTCTAATTTCTGCATTTTACTTGAACACTTTATTTCTCACACAACTAGCATACCAAGTGTTTGATATTTGTTGTCAAAGAGCTGTTTTATTGAATTAGGTTTAAAAATCGGATAAAAACCTAATTCACCCCCCTCTTAGGTTTTTCAATTGGTATCAGAGCAGGTCTTCTTGTTTAAGGTTTAATCACCTAGAAGTAAAGATCTTATGGCTCATATAGACAACAATATCATAAGTGAGGGTTACTCTACTAGTAGACCACCTTTGTTGAATGACTATAACTACACTTTATGGAAAGATAGAATTCATATTTATATTTCCTCCATTGATTTTGATTTATGGAATATTGTTATAAATGGTCCTTATATTCCCTCTAAGATTATAAAGGGAAGAAGTGTTGAGAAAACTCTTAATGAGTTTGATGAAGAGGATAAAAAGAAAATGACTTCAAACTTTATTGCTATGAATATTCTTTGTTGTGCTCTTGATTTAGATTAATACAATAGAGTAAGTGGTTGTAGTTCCGCATATGAAATGTGGAGATTACTTGAAGTTGCACATGAAGGATTGGCATGCACATCAAATCAAGAAGAAAGTGAAAATGAAGAAAACGATCAATCCGAGTTTGCAAACACTTGTCTTATGGCTCTTGAAGATGAAGTAAGTACTTCTACCTCACAAACTTTGCACATTAGTGAAAATGATTGCAATGATAATTGTGATATATTTGATCAAGATGAATTTGTTGCTAATCTCTATTATGAAATGAAGAAAGTCATCAAGAAGAATAAATTCTTGAAATGTCAAGTTGAAAATTTGTTATTGGCAAATGCTAAATTACTTGATGAAAATGCTTTATTGCTTTCTTCCAAAGTGACTCTTGATGAAAATATTATTGGTTTATGTGATAAGGTGAAATTTCTTGAAAATGCTAATAATGATCTTGTTATTAGAAACAAGAAATTGAATGACATGATGAATGACTATGATGCTATGAAGTTGAGAATAGATGATTTAAGTGTTAGCTTACATAAACTCACATGTGGTAGAGATAATTTGAATAAATTACTTGATGCTCAAAGATTTTCTAATGATAAGAGAGGTATTGGTTTTATTGATACACATGATGATGCCTTGCATACACACAAAAATATATCACAGAAGAATATTTCACATGTGCATCATAAAGTACATCATACACATCACACACATACTCATATGTCATCAAGAATATGTTGTACCTATTGTGGTAAGTATGGCCATAAGGTTAATATATGTTATGCCAAGAAGAAAATCGAGAATGGTGCAAAAAGTATTTGGATTGTCAAAACAAATTCGACTAATTCTCATGGATCCAAAGTCACTTGGATACCAAAAGTTTCATCTTCTTTGTAGGTAACTTAATATGTTGATCCTGAAGGAGCAATACAACATGTCAAGAGAATTTGCTCAATCCACATGATCAAATATGATATACTAAGATACAATGTTCTTCATGAAGGTCATGAAGAAATTCATTCTTTTGAGATTGAATCTTTAGTAAGAATTTCTTGATTATGAATTATGTAAATTAGATCATAATGCTATATGTGGTTGAAATGTGTTTTCAATACAAATACTTGATAAATTTTCTAATTGGTTTTTGTATTTTGTCTATGCTCTTCATGCTAAATTATTTCCTCATGAAACATGTTAATTGCATATTGTGATAATTGAGTTGTCTTGTCATATTGTTTGATATAATTATCTTACAAACTTTTCTCATAAACGCTGAATATACTATAAATATCATTTGATTGTTCACATGGTATAATTGGATTGTGTCTTTAAGTGAAGACTAGTAGTTCTGATGAACTTGCGGACGACCCTTGAGAAGGTTTCAGTCGACCGCATTGAATAATTGATCATCCGCTAAGTGGACAGTAAGGTTGTGGACGATCTAAGGAAAAGTTTGGTCAACCGCAAGCTCAAGAATGATCATCTGCAAGTGTGAAGAAATGAAAATATGTATGATATCTATTTTGATGATTTAGTTGAACAAAATGTTATATGCCTTTCTTTGAAAGTTGATGATGCATATCTTTGGCATTGTAAATTAGGACATGTTAGCATATATACTTTGCATATTTTTTTCAAAACTTTAGTATGTTAGAGGTTTGCCTAACATTAATTTTGAGAAAGATCATATTTGTGATGCATGTAAATAAGTCAAGAGTTCTTTCAAATCAAAGAAAATGTCTCTACTTCAAAACCTCTTGAACTTGTACATATGGATTTATTTGGTGCTATGAGAACCATGAGAATTGGTGGCAAACTATATGTGTATGTGACTGTTGATGATTTTTATAGATTTACTTGGATATTATTCTTGTTGAGTAAAGATGAAGTTTTTGAAGCTTTTGCCAAGCTCTTTAAACAAGTACAAAACACCATTAGTTGCAAACTTATCTTCATTGGAAGTGATAATAGTAGAGAGTTTTGCAATAGTATTTTTACAAAATTATGTGATGAGAATGATTTATCTCACAATTTTTCAATTGCAAAAGTTCCTCAACAAAATGGTGTTGTTGAAAGGAAAAATCGTACTTTACAAGAAATGGCATGTTCCATACTCTATGTGAAAATTATTTGCAAAAATATTTTTGGGTTGAATTTATGAATACTTCTCGCTATATTGTTAATAGAGTTTTTCTTATATCCTTTGTTAATAAAACCCCTTATAAGCTTATGTTTGGCAAAACTCCTTCCATTTCCTACTTTAAAGTGTTTGGTTGTAAATGGTTTATTCTAAATATCAAAGACAATCTTGGTAAGTCTGACAAGAAATCCGATGAAGGTATGTTCCTTGGCTACTCTTCAAATAGAAAAGATTTTTGTGTTTACAATAAAAGAACTATGGTTATTGATGAAGCTATTCATATTGTATTTGATGAGTCTAATATTTACTTGCCAAGAGATGAGAATGAAGGTGATTTTCAAGAGCTACCTTTTGAGTCAACGAACAAAGATATTGTTCAATCAAATAAAGATCATTCAATACCTAAGGATGAAAGTGAAGAGATCATTGACATACAATAATCAACCTCTCATGAAGGAGAGTCAAGTCATGATCTTCGAAAGGAATGGAAATACGTCCATAATCATCCAAATGATCAAATCATTGATAATCCCAATGAAGGGTAAAAACAAGAAGACACTTTATATTTTGTGTTGATAATCTTGCATTATTATCTCATATAGTACCTAGGAACATTGATGAGGCTCTTAGTGATGATTTTTGGATCATTGTCATCTTTGAAGAGCTAAATCAATTTGAAAGGAGCAAAGTTTGGGAACTTATACCTAAACCTTCAAATCACATCATTATTGGTACAAAATGGATTTTTAGAAGCATACTTGTTGATCATGGCTTTGTCACTAGAAATAAGGCTACACTTGTTGCTCAAAGATATAATCAAGAAGAGGGCATTGATTATGATGAGATTTTTGCCCCAATTACTATGTTAGAGTCCATTAGAATATTACCTGCATTTGCATATTTTATAGGTTTTAAATTATTTCAAATGGATGTTAAAAATGCATTTCTAAATTTGTTACATCCAATAGGTATTTTATGTTGAACAACCTCTTGTTTTTGCACATGAATCTTTTGAAAATAATGTTTACATACTTTCAAAAGCTTTATATGGTTTGAAACATGCTTCAAGAGCTTAGTATGAAAGGCTTAGCATCTTTCTTATTGAAAAAGGATTGACTAGAGGAATGGTAGACACTACACTATTTTTAAAAATAAAGTGCATGACATTTTAATTGTTCAAATTTATGTTGATATTATATTTGAGTGATCTTTGTTATTAAAATTGATGTGTTTATCCATTGGCCGAGAAAATGTTCTATTTTTAGAAAGCTATTGAGTGTTTATATACAATTGCTAATGAGTTTGTCATTGTATAGCTCTTTTAATTATCAAAACAACGATTCTTGGTTGATTATAAGTTGCTTAGAAGAAATTTCAAATGACACCTGAAGAAGGTGCGGTCGACCGCATCTTACGGGAGTATCATCCGAAGAATGGCCAGTGGACTTGCGGAAGACCTCGAGAAAATCTTCGGTCGACCGTATGGTACAAGCCATCGACCGCAAAGTAGACAGAGGACTTGCGGACGACCAATATCAAATTTCCGGTCGACCGCAGATTACTACTCATCGACCGCAAAGTAAGCAGAGAACTTGCGGACGACCACAATCAAATTGTTCGGTCAACCGCAGAAACTGATTCTATCGTCCGAAAGAAGAAATAACAAGGGATAAGCATATTGGATCAAAAGGTGGTTCAACCAAATCTCAAATGGTACCAAAGAAGAAGAAGAGCAACACTACCTTATTCACAAGTAAGGAGAATTAAATTTGATTCTATGACTATCTCGAGCTTTGAAATGTGAATCTTGAAAGTATCATCTATTCTAGTAAGTTTCCTTTTTTAAAATATCTTGAAGTATTTTGCTAAGAAAGGATGATATGATATTATTGTGCATGATGAGCCTATGTACTATGACTATATACTTCAATGCTATGCTAATCTAGAGAAAAATATTCTTGAAGGATATCAAGTTGTATATTATGTGTCTAAAGTATATGGTATTGTTTTAAATTTCAATTACTATAGCTTGGATAATATTTTGAGTGCTCCTATTGATGAGATTACATTTTTTTTACTCACCAAATTTGCCATTATTATGCATTCTCCATTCAAGATTTTGAATATGCTTTTACAAATAAAGAATCCTTTGTGAATTTTGCAAAAAGGGAATCTATTGTTTTTAGTCTTGAACATAATATACTTTGTCTTATGTGCACTACTATATTTGTACTCATAGATGGTCATAGGACATCTATTACTCATTTGCACATGTTTATTATGCTAATTATGTTCAAAGGAAAATGAATAGATCTTGGTTATCTTATGGATATCGTTATTTGTTAAGAAGGCTAAGAAAATAGCAAAGAGCCTACTTTATGGAAGGTTGCTTTAAAGAGTGTTCAAACATTTTGAAATATCTTTACTTGAGGTTGTTGACATGAGATTTCTTCATAAATGTGATTTTGTTGCATACAAGATAGTGCATGACTTATGTTTCAATGATGATTGGGAGTTGAGAAAGAAAATATCTCAAGAAGATTTACTCCAAGCCATATCTGAAATCGCAAGATTGATGGGTGAAAATGTACTCATTATTATTTGAAAGAGCATTCATGAGAAAGGAATTGGTCAAGAAGAAGTTAATCACTTGATACTTCCACCAGAGAAAGAATAAGGAAAGGGAAGCCATCAATGGAAAAAGGAAAAAGAAATTCCTTTTGATACTTCTATTAGAAAGAAACTGAGTGAACGAAAATGTTTGATGCAAGAGGAATATAGGTTTTATTCCTCATATAAAAGATGTCTTGTGGAATGATTTGAAGCATCTCTCAAACAATATGGATATTATCTTTGAGAAGTTTAATACTAAAATCCAAGATGTGTTTGAAGAAGTTGTTTTACATGAAATCAAGTGTAAAGTTTCTTCATCACAAAGTTGACAATATATCTACTCATCTTGAGGCATTATATGGAGTCCACATATATGACAAAGAATCCTATTACTCCTATTGTTGTGTCATCAAGTAGTATTGAGCCATCTATTGTTGTTGATACATCCTCTACCATCATTTCAGAGGATACTACTGTAGTGACTACTTCTATTGATGATCTACCAGTTAATGCTATTATCATTCCGGAGACCACTCATTCATAAGGTCTATGCTCCCTAAGCTTCGGACTCTAGTTTTGGCTACTTGAGGATCATCTTTATACCTTTCATTTTCTTTTTATATCTATAATGCACTATTTTCATATGTTTTCTGCTACATTATGATCTCTTCTTGTCGTATATTTTTAAGTAATGTAGTTTATTGGTTTGATTATTTCCCCATGATGACTCCTTGGTATATTGAGAGATCTTATTATATGCTTTTGACCTTATTTTAATCCTTCATACACATTCTTTTTGAATGATGACAAAGGGGGAGAAAAACTAAGTGTTGATAGCAAATGTTTAGGAGTTATATTTGTGTTGTATTCTTTTGGAAACTAACATTTTGCAGGAAAATGGAGATCAAGAAGACTTACAACAAAAGGGGAGAATTTAATGCAAAGAGGAGAAACCATCAAAAAATTATGAAAATGCTAATAGAAAAAGTTAATAATCATAACTATATATTTATGTAAACAAATACGATGATTACCTAATCATTTTACATTTTAAATCATACATAAATTAAAATATTGAACATATAAAATGATCAAACTGTAGTCCTAACAATAACTAAGTATATACAACCAAAGCGTCAAATTGGCCTTTACAAGTTATTGCCTCAACTTTTATAGTACTAACTTTACACCATTTGTTTTGGTCACCCGAATTTTGCCGATAACTTAAACGTACTCAGACATGTATTGCAAGAAGCCAACTTAGACATATAAATAAAGCATCAATTCTATGATTTAAGTCTCCCCGAAAAGAATAATTTCGGACACATGAAATATGTGTATTGGGTTTTAAAAGTATTTTTTTATTTTATTTTAAAATGAAGTTATGTTTGGATAAAAAAAGTTTTCTTGAGAATTGAAAATTGATTGATATATTTTGAGTCTCACATAATTAATAATAATATAAAATATATAAAATAAAATTAATAAATCATTTGATATTGTAATTTTAATAAAAAATAATAATAAAATATTATTTATATAATTAACTGAAATCCATGATTAGAGTTAAAAAAAGTGTTTATGAAGAATTGAGAAATTGAATTTAAGAACCGTTCCAAATATAGCCCTAATGTCCCTAGTTGCCATGCAAGGGCAGCCCGTACTAACATATTTTATGTTAGATTTGGCGATTTAAAATGGTATTCTTTCGTTATTAGTAAAAACATAATAATTTTATTTATATTAATAATATTGAATATTAAAAAAAATGTGAACAAATATAATTTTATTTTAAAGAGTATGACATTTCAATATTTAAATATTATTGATATGCCCCTAAAAAAAGTACAAATAAAAAAATCAAAACATTTTAAAATAGAACTTAAAAAAAATGTCTCTTGAATTTCAATAAAACTTACACATCACCTTTTTAAAATCAATCTTTCAAGAGCACTTTTTTTAGATTTCATTATCTCATCATTTTTTTTTCATTTTTAGCTCGTTTTTAAAAATTCATATGCTTATTTTATCTGTAACATTTTGGGATTAAATTTTAACATAGCATTTTGTATTCCAAGTCCCAACCTCGAGTCTAATAGAGTAATGCAACCAACTTATTGAGAATTCAAATTAATTCTTCTAAAAGACCAAAACTTATGTTGGTGTCTTCAATCATATCAATATTTGATTGGAATTTTAATACAAATTAAAGTCTAAAGATATATAAATTGTAGAGCAATTGAGAATTTAAAAGAGTTTGTTCTAAAAGACTAAAACCAAAGACTCTTTTCCAAACGTCAAAGGCCTTTAGGCAAACCGCAAGCACCACAGATAAAAAAATAAAAAAAAAGAAGAGCATGCAAACACAACTAACCCAGACAAATAATAAGTGCAACGTCTACTAAATAATAACTATTGTTTTTGAGCCTTTAAATATTTACATTTTTATTATTAGATACTTTTTTATTATGTTTAATTTTTTTAGGATAATTGCCCCCATTCTTTCCTATTCTTTGCACGTTTTTCCGTTTTCCACCCTATTTATTTTGGGCCCATAATAATTAATATTTTTATTTATAATTTAAAATCAATTTTTTAAATATGGGATTTTTCAATAATATAAATATGGTGCCATATATAATATTCCGTCTGTTTATAATTGAATGTCTACTTTTTACTTTGATTAAAAATTAAGAACATTTATTAATTTTAATTAACTTATAAAATTATCATTGATATTAATATAATAAATTAAAAAATAATAAATTAAAAGATAAAAGAGTTAATGTGATGTAAATTCCAAAACAGATGTGATTGCACTGCACCTCTTCATGCAAGGTTAGGTAGTCAATAAGTTCATATTTTACATTCTATTTTATCTAAGGGAATGACAACAATTATTTGAATGTTTGCAAATAAGTTGTATCTGATCTAATAACTTAGTGATTGTACGAGAAGATAAGTTACAATAGATAAACTTTGTATAAGAAATTCATACCTTAATTAAAAAAGGAATTTATAAGGTAGTTTATAAGTAGTTCTGCATGTACACATATTTTGAGAAATGATAATAATTTTTTTTAAAAATTAAATGTAAAAAAAGAAAAAACTAAAAAAAAATGATATATTTATATTTTAGAGGCATTTGTTTATATTTTTTGGCACTAAAAACAGTTTCTGTCCTCTTAAACTTGTTTTGCGTATTTCTATTAATGGATTCTGGCAATTATATACTTTACCAATAAACAGAAGAAAATCATACAAAAGAGAGACTTGGTATTTGTTAGCCTTTTCCTTTCAATAACATGATTTTCTTTTTCCCTAGAAGAGGGCAATTTTTAAATTGATTTTTCAGTGAAAAACAAATGGCATCCATGATAATAGAGGACCTAAAAATGAAGAACATCCATGTCCAGACACTTTGCACTTGTATTTAACGTGGGCAAAGTCTCCAGGAAACTTCAAGTTTTGGAAAATTTCATGGTTTTCATGGACGATTGTATAATAATTTCAACTCGAAAGAAGTTGCTTGTGGGACTTCTAAAACGTAAGGTATTGGGGATAGCCTTATAAGATGGGGGGTGGGGTGGGTGATGAGTTTTGTCTTTTGATTTATGGGTTAATAAGTATATTGGTAGCATTATATGGTGTTTGCCAAAATTTATAATTAATTAGGTTGATTTCTTTTTTTTTATTTGCCTTAGTAATAATTATTTAAAGAATAATTTTCAGAAAATAAAACCAAAGAGAAAAAGGAAACATGCATTATTTGAGAATGTTGGAAAGGGGATGAGTCTAATAGTGGCATAATAGAATGTAACTTGACCTACACACAACTAAAAACTTTAGAGTTTAATGATTGTGTTTTCTAACATATAATTGGGTCTTGAGGTAAAATATATCTATTATTGTCTTACCTTAAAAGGATTTTTTTTTTAATTTTAATTTTACCTTAATTAAAGGGTTGTAGTAACATTATATTGAAGTCAGAGCACATATATATATATATATATAGTACTATCTTGTTTATCATATTATTTTTGTGCATTTCAAAAAAGAATTATATTATTTTTGTGATACAAGAGCCCGTAGTTAGTATTTAAACTGTACAAGAAGGTAATTATTAGTATTGTGTACCAAATTCATGTCCCAAGAGATACTTCAACTCAGGTTGAGAGTAAAATTTTTTGGATCAAGGACAACTCTTTTGATGAATACATCCTTTATACAATAAGTTGTTTTTTTTTTATTATTGGCTCTAATTAATCAAAATAAAAAATTCTGATATATATATAACTTCTATATTAAGGTATAAAAAATACTTGCATAAGAAAAGAAAAAGAAAAAGAAAAAAGAACAATTGTACCCTTCAATAATCTTTCAGTGGAAGAGATGCAAATTGCTTGAGAGATTCTCTTACACAAATCGCTCTTTCTTTCTTCTTCTTTTTCTTGTTTATTTGTTTCTTTTCTTTCTTTTGTGAGTAAACGGAACTACATAGATAGTATAAAAACGCAACAAGTTGCTGAAGATCGAAGAAAGATTATGATATTGACCAAATCCATGTTCATATATGCACATTTTGGTTGAAGCTCTTGATTCCATCATCAAGCACATATTCCATATGTTATTATTTTGGTACTTTGACAGAATGTGAAAGTACAAATTTCGAATATAAATAATAAGATACAATCACCTTTTATATATTTATATTATGCATAAACCACATAAAATTGAGGAGTAAGAGTGGAAATATCAAAGACAACACAATAATAGCATATTAAAGTCAAAATGGCTTGACATTTCTATCTCACCAACCCTTTTTCGAAAGAGGAAAGAAAATTAGGAAGAATCCTTATTATTATTAGAAGAATCCTGACAGATTTAATCCCTATTATTATTATTAGAGATACAAAATCCTTATTATTATTTGTTAACTATTAAAGTTCTTACCTTTTTGTATTGTATTTTAGTTAATTAGGTGCTTTTGACGGATTTCGTTTAGTCCTTAAGATTGGTGGATTTAGTCTCTATTATTTTTTAGTTTTGGTATGAAAAACCTAAGGGGGGGGAGGTGAATTAGATTTTTATCCGATTTTTAAAACCTAATTCAATAATACGCCTCTTTGACAACAAATATCAAACACTTAGTGTGTTAGTTGTGTGAGTAAAAATGTGATAAAATAAAATGCATAAAGTAAAGCAATGAACACAATGATTTATAGTGGTTCGGTTTATCCACAAAACCTAATCCACTACCTTGAGTTACCTACTCAAGGATTTTACCAAATCCCTTCACTAATCAAATAAATGAGATTACCAAAGAGCCTCACCCAATTCACCTTAGGCTTTTACAAATAACCTCTCAACCAATCAAGGCTCACTCAACCCTTGAGTTTTACTGCACAACCTTGATTATACAATAATCTCACAACTCTTCTTAGTGAATCCTCACAATACAATTCAATTCAAGGTTCACCCAAATACTTAGGTTTTATGCTACTTGCAACCTTGATACAATTATAATCAATAATAAGATATAGAGAGTTTGATAGATATCACCTTAATGTAAAGATATATCAATTTGAAGCATAAATACCTCATTGAGTAATTTGTTTCTCTAGATTGCTCAAGAACACTAATGATTTAGTAAAGTTCCTTCTAGGATGATTTTCACAGTGTAAATGTTATGAAAGGGTTTCAAAATGATTTCAAGATGTTCTATTAAGAGTAAAAATCAGGTTTTTGCTTGAAAAGTCGTTAAACTGAGTTTTTCAAACAATTGAGTATTTATATGTATGCTCCAACGGTCATAAAAATGACAGTTGGAATCCTACTCAGGAGAAGTGCGGTCGACCGCATGATTCTAGGGTCAACCACATATACAGTCAAGTCGACCCCACAAGTCTCCAAACTATGCAATACAAGATTCCAATCAACTCTAAGAGTTGTGGAATATATTTTATGGAATTTTAAGTATATGCATGTATTTTGAAAAATCATTTCAAATACCCAACTCATGTTTTATCTTTATAAAGTGCATTTTGAAAAACGTTTCACTTTTATTGAGCAACCTATTGAAATTATTTCTCATGGAAATAGATATAGAGATATCTAAGGATATAAAAAAAACAACACTACACCTTTAGATCCTATCTAATCTATAAACCGCTTATCTTCAACGCTTGATAACATTTGATCTTTCTTGAAGACTTGAAACTTCGATCTTGCATTGATTAGACATATAAATCCTAAAAGACCAACACTTATTCAAATAAGACATTAGTTTTCATCAATGCTTGTCATTAATCAAAATTAAGACATTAAAAGCTTTAAGGCTTTCATGGTAGATAAGGTCCTTACAATTTTTTTAACTTTTAAAACCCTTACCTTTTTTTGTTTTTGTAGATAAATTCTCTAGCTTTGTTTTTTCACTTTTATTATCATTACATTTTTATGTTTCGGTGAACTAAATCCTTCTCATGGTATTTAGGCCAAGTCAATGACAGTTTTCCATTTTATTCAAATAATGAGGTTCAAACCATAAGGAAAAAAAAGAAAAATCAAGAGACCTATTGTCATGTCACTAACATTCATATCAAGAGAATCCTCTTGATCAGAGACATACTCAGCACTGCTGCAGGCGCAAATAAATCTGGTATTGACTTACTATCATCCTGGTTCAAAAATGGAAAATTCTCTTCATCTCAGGCCTATCAGTTTTTCAGGCACTTGGGTAGGCAGCAATTCTGGGCTTCGACAATCTGGAATGCTGCAATCACTCCCCGACACTCTTTTATATTGTGGCTTGCCATCAAGGATAGGCTAGCCACCAAAAGTAACCTCCGAGCAGTCCTTACATCAGTGACATGCCCACTTTGCCTTACAGCCGAAGAAACTACTCTCCATTTTTTCTTTTTATGTCCATTCAGCATTAACATATGGCAGAAAATCAGAGACTGGGTGCACTTAAGAAGAGCAATGACAACCCTCAAAAGTGCAATCAAATGGCTAAAGAGAGACTGCAAAGGTACATCTTGGCAGTCCCGACTCTGTCGATGTGCTGTTGCTGCAGTGGTGTACTACATTTGGATGGCGCGCAATACAGCAATCTTTGATGGCAAAGCTACTAGCATTGATTATATTGTATTGAGAATTAAGTCGCATGTCTATAGAGTTCTCTTCTCTATGTATCCATCGAATTCTCCCTTTGTATCCGAGTAGTCTAGCTTGCATTCTGGTTGTGTGCATGCTTAGAGTTATGATTTTGATTTTGTGTTCCTGATTCACTTTGTATTATGGTAGCTGGGCACTCCAGCTTTGTACATTGCTTGGTCAATATATATTTACATTTTGATCAAAAAAAAAAAAAAAGAGGAGATCAAATTCAATATCATATATGAAGTAACTAACCCCTAACACTCTTTACCGGAGGTTCTTGAACAAAAATAATAGTTTATTAAATAAAGTCGATTCTTTGGAGCCAAAATAGAGAGAAAAAAATCAAGAAATGGAGGGAGACCAAAATATCAATTCTTTGAATCCAAAATAGAGGGAAAAAATCAAGAAACAAAAATGGTCAAAATCAGTCGTGCTTCCAAAAAAATTCAAGAAACGAAGAATACCAAGCAAGAAGGGCAAATTGAGGTGAATTTGGTCTTTGTTGATGGTTTTATCCCAGCAACCTAGTGAGAAAGAAACATGAATTCAACTTAAATTATAGTTGTTTATACACCAATTTTATGAAGCCTTTTAATATCTAAATTCTTGTCGCAAATAACCATATTAGCGGGGGATTGCCCAAGCCGATGTAGAAGATGACATATTAATTATGTTTTTGTTAGAGGTATTTTTTAAAAATAAATTGCTACATTAAATTGACTTATTTGTCACTTATTACTTGAGTAAATTACAAGATCGATGTTGATTTGACTTTAATATGATCAGAAATACTTACTTTACCAAAATATAAAAAAGGTAACGACAAAAAAGTATTAAAAAAAGAAGGGATTTCATTGGATAATGTGGAGGCAAAAGAAACCATTCTTTATACCTATATAGTTTATCTCTTCTATAGAACAACTGAAATTTAGAGTGGGAAAAGTGTGAGGTCTTGCTTGGATATACGAAAGAGTATCTTACCAAAGCTGATAATGAGAAACACACTGAAGAGGAGTTTAGACATCTTAAAGCGTTAAAGTATCTTTGATTACTGCTTTTGCGCTTCTCTTGAACTTTCTATGTAGAAAAAGTTAGAGGTTATGTGGCCAATTTATAGTATCATGCTTATAAACAAGATCTCATGTTTAAATCAATAAAGAATCTATAATCTATAATCTAATTCTTTCTCCATAAGATCATAAATTGGAAAATAGTTTAAAAAAATTCCACTTTGTACTTTCTTTTTTCGAAAATTAAATGTCTATTCTTTTATTTTGTTACGTCCATATTTGATTGTCTAATATACTAAATAAATATATTTTCTATTTAAAATTTAAGAAAAATCTCCTTAAAATTTGTTTTTTAAAAAAACCACATTCTATTAGCATATATGGTCCACTATTAATCTTTTAACTAAGAAACATATATGTCCATTATGGTCTGTCTACTAACGATTTGGTCCACTACAGTCCATAAACCATTTTCTTCACTATTAATCACCTAATAGTGAAGAAACCAAGTGAATGATGAGGGATATACAGTTACTGATTCAACTAGTAATACCTTTAAACCATAATTCCAAATCGTAAGGGTATGGAACCATTGAGTAGGGTACGTGCATAAAATTTGTTTCAAATGATAACTGATAAAGCATTTAAATGTTTGTGATGTGCTTATCAAATAAAATGTTTTATTTAGCAAAACCACATCCAGCAATGGTTCACTAGTTTGGAACACATTGAAGTAGTTGTTTGCATAAGTCAAAAATCTTCAATGGAATGAAGGAAACTGATATTTAATTGCATTTAATTGATGGAAAACGACGACAAATTTCCAAATGTATCTTGGTATCTTGAGAATTCCGAGGGAATGGAGTAGAAGAGAGAGATGTAGATGAGAAATAGTAACAAACTAGATTAGAATTAAAATTGTCAATTGAGAAGAATCGTATATATAGTAAAAGAATGCATTATTTAGCAATCATGTTCGATATAAAACATGAGTTCACATAATTTTTATGAGTATTTTAGCTAAATGCTTTCAAACATTACCGTTTGAGCATTAATTTTGATAACGTATCATTTTGCTTGAAACTTGCAATTGTCTTGTGAAATTTGTTGGACCAACGTTGTTTATAATTTCAAGGATTGAACCTCATTTTGTGTGCTAAGTAATTTGACTTTTTTTTCTGCATGAAAGCTTAGTAATATGACACTTTTTCATGAATGCTTTTGACATTAAGGAACTATTTGAAGTCACATAGATTCCCTTAGAGGGAAATATTTACAAGACCACATTTTGCCACTAAAAGACTACATGAATATTTCAAGTGACGCAGATTCCCCCTAGAGGGAAATATTTACAAAATCGAGACTTTAACTAAATTAATCTTTTTTTTTTAGTCTTTGATTTGAAATGACCTTGAGACTAAGTGGTTTACTTAAAAACTTTAAACGTTTTTCCCAAAAACGTCGAAGAAGATTTAGCTTTAGATATCACTCCCAATACAATATAAATTAATATATGTCAATAAAAATAAATGGTAACCTACACAATCATAATTATCAAATGACCACCGGGTTTAGATGGCGGTCGTAATGAGATGGATTTTGTAAATCCATCGTCCCGTATATTTTCATCATTTTTATATTTAAAATATCTATTGGTAATTTTTTAAAATTTTACAACAATTTCAATATTAACAAAAATATATTTCCTAATCTAAAGATAGTTTATATACTAAAAAAAATCACTAATTGTAAAATAAATTATTTGTTGAGCTAGTAAGTTTAGAGAAAAGAAGAAGAAGTAGCTAGGGACCAACGTTAATGCCATTAACGTCAATGAGAAAAATGGCCAAGACATGACTCTAAGTAACGTCCATGGTCTTGGGACTAACATCTAAAGCTAAAGCTTGTTTGACGTTTTTGAAAAGAACATTTAAGGTTATTTTTTATCAAACACTAAAAAAATAGTTATTTTGGTTAAAGTCTTTACAAAATCACATTTTTTCACTGAAAGACTTCATGGATATCGACCATATAAGTTCCACAGAGTGGAGAATAAGTTTTCCAAAAAAATGCATTTTTTGCAAAATAAAAAAAAGAAGAAAATGAATTGAGAAAAAAAAATCTATTAGTATGGTTGAACATCAGCCTAGGGATGTTAACATTGAACATGATTCGTTTATACTACACGAATTCAACACGTTAATAGCGAGTTAGGGTTAGATATTTCGTGTTCTGATTGGAATCGTGTCAACCCGATAAGCTCTTATTGTGTTCGGGTTGTAATTGTACATGATAACACGACTCCAACCAGGAAACTATCTTTTATTATTTATTATTATTAAAAAATAATACTTTTACATTTTAAGATCAAAATTAAAATGTAAAATTGTATTGTTTTTGTTGGCCATATTAGAATTAGATCTTTTTATTTTTTTAATCATTTAAATAGGTAAATGATATGTTTGAGGATAAAAAGTGTAAACAAGTAGTAGATATTGTGTTCGTGTCATTAGCGTTGTTGGCTGGTTGAAACATTATTTATTTTAAATTTGTTAATTTGTTAATTGTGTTGATAATTTAATTTTGACATTTTTGCTTATTGTATCGTGTTTGGATTGTTGTGTTAGGTGAAATTATCTAATATTGATATGACATGATAAGTACCCCTATATACCTCATGTAAGTTCCACTAAGTGGAGAAAGAGTTTTCTCAAAAACATTATTTTGAGTTTTGAGCACAAAATGGAAAATGATTTAATAAAAACAATCCATTTGTATGTTTGGCTGCTGAAATTCAAAATGTTGAATTTTTATTTTTTTTATAATTAAGATATTTTCATTAAAGAAAAAATGCATATTACACGTGAGAAAAAATCTCTATGATAACAGAAAAACTAAAATACCTAAATCTAGGAACCGTGATAAACTCTGAAAGCCCTAAAGCTTTTAATGTCTTAATTTTAATTAATGACAAACATTGATAAGGACTAATGTCTTGTTCGTACAAGTGATAGAGTTTTTGGATTCATGATTAATCCATGTAAGAACAAGATTTCAAGTCTTCAAGGAAGTATACAAGACAAGACTATCAAGATTTGAAGACAAGCTTTTATTGGATTAGATAGGAACTAGAGGTATAGTTTTAGAGTTATATATTTTGATATCTCTAGTTTTACCTCTAATTGAGTAATGGTTTCTAAAGGTTGCTCTATGAACTTAAAATGTTATTTCAAAATGTTTTTAATATGTTAAAATATGTTTTGGTATTTCGAAAACCATGCATCGTGATTTCAAAACTTAAATGGTTCATAAACTCTTGTTGGAATGATACTATGGTTGATTGAAATCATCATTTGTGTATTAGAGTATTGCTGATACACAAATGAACATGTTTCAGTCAATCTAAAGTGGTCCAAGTATCATCCACAAGTTAGTTTATCTTGTCGATGCATGTGCTGTCAAATTTGTTCATCTGTCAACTTATGGAAGACTATGAGGTGGACCGCAAGTGAAGTGAGGTCAATCGCACAATGAAAAGCCACAAGGGGAGGAAAACCTAGGGGGAGAAGTTGAAGAAGCAGAAGAAAATGATGCAGAGAACAAAGGTAATGGAAAAGGAGAACGGGTTATTTGGTTAGGTTATTATTTAGTTACATTCGATATGCTGCTAGTGGGGAGTTTGTTAGTTTTTATGGGGCAGTGTTGGCATTCCTGGTTGTTGTCTTTTGTCCTACTATGTTGGATGCTCTAGTCTCTAGTGAGTGTTGAGATTGGTTGGTGATGCTCGGGTGGTTCTGGTTGGCTATGTTTGGTTTATGTTCTTCATTGTTTTCTTTTCACTTGGTTAGTTTTGGCTATTTTGTGCTCTTAGTCGACTTTTGCAACTTTGCTTTGGGAAATTTTTTTTCTATTCTTGTTTTTTGGTGCTACTTCTGCAGAGGCCTTGTATCCTATGGACACTCTTATTTGCTTCTTAATTATGCATTCTATGTTTTAAAAAAAAGAGGATAGAAAAGAAGGAAAAAATGAGAATAAATAAGTAGCGGTGGAAGTAGTTAAGGAGGTTGGGGAAAACGAAGAGGAAGAAGAAGAAGATGAGGAGTCATTGAAGAAGTAAGGGAATTTTTTTTCTAAAGAAAGAGTTTGGGGCTTGCATAGATTTTTGCAGTGTGAAGTTAAGACAAATTGGTAAGCAATAATAAACGATAACCCTAATTCAACCTATTGAAAATAGGAGAAAATCATGCTTTTGGAGGCTGCAAGATATTGAGGAAGAAAAGGTAACTAAACATCGAAGAAAGAAATTAAGCGTAAGTCCCAAATCTAGAATGCCCAATGCCAAGATTTAGGCCACGAGAAATAGAGAATTGTTGGAGAAGAAGAAAGAATGGAGGGAAATTTGGAGCAATTTAGGAGAAATCAAGGTTTTGGAGGTGTAGATTGGGATTAAAACTCAATTTCCATAAATGCCCCTCATCAAAATACTGATTTTTCTTTTTGTTCTAGGTTTGGCCGGAATTAGTGTTAGTTCTATCCAAAAGGACCAATTTGGCTACAAGTAATTACATCGAGGATGAATGTTGCAAAAAAAAAAAAAAACAAATAGGGACTAGACCAAACAATCTAATTACTCATACCCATGCTAGTCAACCTATACTAGCTGGGTATCTTCTTTTGTTTGTTTGGGATAAGGTTGAAAATCTTGCAACTACTAGAGAAATAAGGGTAGTGATGACTTACCGACAATGTCAATATTCTCACAACTAAGAATTTGATGGATATTTTTTATAGGTATTTAAGTTGAATTTTTTTTGACTATTTCATTATATTAATCGTAGTTTTGTTTGAATGTATGCCTTTACAATCATGGTAGGTATAATTTCAACTCCTCTTAAACAAGTTTATGACACAACCATAAGACTTGAGATACAAGCTAACTTAGTCTATGAACACATAGCACTCGCCAACCTATACATTAATGGAAAGAGATTTATGTTATTGATTACGTGATTAATAGTGCACCAAATAACTTGTGGCTATACTGGTCCAAATCATTGGTGGACCATAGTGGTCCCATACCTTACTAGAATGGGATTTATCTTATTGATTAGGTGATTATAGTTGACCATATCTTTAGTAAACCATAATGGACCTATAACTTAGTGGAATTTGATTTATCTTATTGGTTAATTAGTTAATAGTGAACCAAATAATTTGTGGACTATGCTCGACCAAATCGTTAGTAGACCATAATGG
This sequence comes from Apocynum venetum, assembly GCA_019593545.1. Classification (NCBI taxonomy): domain Eukaryota; kingdom Viridiplantae; phylum Streptophyta; class Magnoliopsida; order Gentianales; family Apocynaceae; genus Apocynum; species Apocynum venetum. Next base: position 43,025 of record SRSM01000798.1, on the reverse strand, counting down.
ACCTATACATATATGGAATGTGATTTATCTTATTGGCCAAGTGATTAATAGCGGACCAGTTACATTAATAGAATGTTGTTTTCTTATATTAAGAAGATTATCATTAAATTTTAAATATAAAATATATTTATTTAGTATATTTAACATCCAAATATGGACATAACAAAATAAAAGTATAGACATTAATTGTTGGAAAATGCAGCACGAAAGGGAAATAAATTAATTTAAAATGGTAACTAATTTTCAATACTGAGAAAGAATTAGATTATAGATGCTTTACCTCTAACTTGTTCTACATAAAAAGTTCAAGAAAAGCGCAAGTGTAGTAATCAAAGTTAACACTATAAGATGTCTAAACTCCTATTTTGTGTTCTCTCATTGTTTCTCATTATCTACTTTGGTAAGATACTCTTTTATATATCGAAGCAATACCTCACACTTCTTCCCCTCTAAATTTCAGTTGTTCTATAGAAGAGATAAAATATATAGATATAAAATGTGGCTTATTTTGCCTCTATATTAACAAATGAAATCCCCTTTATGCCTTTTAAAATAAAATAAAAGGAATGGTTCTTTTTTTTGTTAATACTTGAATTTCTACTTCATGATTTAGTAGATACAAAGGACAAATCTCATTCTTTTTGTAATAAAAGAAATGTGTATATGTGTGTACATATGTACAACCAGAGGATAGAGTCCCGTATGTAATCCATGATTGTGCTACCTCTAACTTGTTCCACCACTTCTAAGAAGTGGATTTCAAAAGTGATATTTTGGACAATTGTTAAATTAATTCTTAATTAAAACTCATTTTCATAATTATCGTATATCAGTTGCACTCACATCTCTCTTGCAAGATTGGAACATCACAATCTTACTTACAAACAAAAATAGAAAGGCTTTTTTAAGATTCCCTCAAAACTTTGGGAATTAATTTGACCAAACTGCAGTTTAGTTTGAACAGACAGTTCTTAAAGGAACCAAGATCAACTCCGTTTAACGATTCTTCAATATAGTTAGTATTATTATTATTCAAAATTAAGTTATTAATGTGAAAGTTTTCAATAAGGACTATAATTGAATTGGGAAAGAAAACCAAATACTATTTCTTCGTTTAAACAGGGATAGGTAATTTGAAATAAATTCGAACGAAAATTAGAATGGTTACTTTAAGGACGGATGGAGTAGGTACTTCTATCTAAAATTTATCATACATATTTATGCTTTTAGATATCTAAAGACATATGATAGTTTCTTAAATACTTTTCTTTTAAAATTCAATGAATAACATTTTAAATTTAAAGAATCCATACTTCACTAATATATGCACTCTTACCCCTAATTACATTAGTAATAAAAATAAATTAATAATTTATCTGTAAACAAAACCTCTTTTTAATATTTTTATTAAGTTAAAAGTGAACATTTAATTTTAGACGTAGAAAAGTGATACAAATACTATACGATTTATTAAATCATAATTATATGTCAACCCGAGCATAACTCAATTAATTAATATGTCTAACTTTTAACCTCAACATGGCAATCAAATAAACATATTAACATAAAATGATCCAATTCACAAAACATAAATAGGTAATGATTTAACTTGTCAACATGTCAAATTATCTATTTATTTATTTTAATCCCAAACCCATTATTCTACTTATAATACTATTAAATGTATAAAAACAAATAAAAGGAACAAAAATAAGAATTCATTTTTGAATCAATTATATCATGCAAGTTAAAAAGGATAAATTCTTAGAAACATTGTGAAAAGATTAAGTTTTGAGTCCATCTTTAGCATAATTCTCTATGGTACATAAAAATTCTTTACAACTAATTAATAGAAATGTAAGAATCCTAGGTAAGAAATAAATTATCTAAATCTTGTGTATACATTAATTGCTAAATTTATATTTTTCAAATGATTAGTGTTCTCATTCAACATGTATATAACAAAATAACACCATTAAATTTGTCAAGTTTTCAATAAGGACTATAATTGAATTGGGAAAGAAAACCAAATACTATTTCTTCATTTAAACAGAGATAGGTAATTTGAAATAAATGGGATAAATTATTGATAAATCATTATTGATAGGTAATGTATTAAATTATTATTTTTTAATGAGATAAATCATTGATAAATAACTTATTGAGTAGTTGATTTTAGAATCTCAATAAGCTTATACAGATTTTTATCCTTACTAATTAGATTAATTTTGATCAACTCAGATATATTAATATCTAATTCAATTAAACACCACTACCAACTAGCATTAATAGGACGTTCAATTATATTGCATTTAGTTTATTAGGCATAACCAATATTAAATTATATATAATAATGAGTTTCAATTATACATAATTTAAATTATATAATTCCCTGTTAATTCTCTAAACTACAGCATAATTAAACTAATAGATGCTATTATAATTATCAATCAAAGATTGATAATCCTAATTGATTAATCATGAAAATTAATTATACTCACAATACATAACTCAAATAAAGAATTTTAAAAATTGAAATTAAAAACAAGAAGGATAATTTTCATTGGATTCATCCCGGTATTAGTTATTCGGTATTCTTGAAATTTCATCCAAAATCTTCCGAAATATACTCTAAAAATATCTAAAAACAATTACAAGATAATGGGAAGAATGTTTTGTTGTAAAAGAATGTACAAATTTAGTAAATCTCATGCCAAAATTATAGAAATTTACATGAGCAAAATTGAAATTGAAATAAATAAATTACGACTAATTTAAAAATATTGAGGGCCAAAGTGAGGTTTCTGGAAATATATGGCCAAACATGTAAGATAAAAGAAAGGACATCAGTTGTCACATATCACCTTCTGATTGGGCTATCATTTGACTTTTTGGAAAGACAAGTGGTCCATGTGTCTTGCAATAAAATCATTTGATTGGGCTATCATTTGACTTTTCAAATTTATTTTTTTACAATAAAATCATAAAAGAGTGAAAAACCTAAGAGGGGGGGTGAATTAGGTTTTAACCGATTTTTTCTCTTTAAAACAAACAGTGCTTTCTAAGATAACAAATAACAAACACTTGGTGCTCAAACAGTGCGTGAAATAATGTGATCAAGAAAAAGGCAAAGGACACAGAGATTTATAGTGGTTCAGTTTATCCAACAAAACCTAATCCACTGCCTTGAGCTATCTACTCAAGGATTTCACAAAACCTTTCACTAATTTAGTATAAGAGATTACAATAGAGGCTCACCCAATTCCCTTACGGTTTTACAACACAAACCTCTTACCCAATCAAGGTTCACTCAACACTGTGAGTTTTACAATATAACCTTGATTACACCCCTATCTCTAATACAACAATTAATGAAAAAGATACTCTTAATACACTCACAATATTCTATGATTCAAGGCTCACTCTAACCCTTAGAGTTTTAAGCTCAATGCAACCTTGAACAAAACAAACAAGATAAGTAGATGAAGATTTTGATATAGATATCACGTTAATGTGAAGATATATCAATATAAAACATAAATACCTTTTTGAGTAATATTATCCTCTAAGTTGCTCAAGAACCCCAATGATTTAGTATCAATCCCAACTTGATGAATTTCTCAACGTGAATGTTATATTTTTGTTTGAAAATGATCTCAAGTTGTTCTATCAAGTGTAAGAATCAGATTTTTGCTCAAAAAGTCGTGTTACCAAGTTTTTTAAACAATTGGGTATTTATAAGTATGTACGAACGGTCATAAAAATGGCTGTTTGAATCCCACTCAGGAGACGTGCGGTCGATCGCATATTAGAAAGGTCGTCCGCACCATCATCCGCAGGTGTTCCACAGAGCTCTGGACGTTCAACGAACGATACTCTGAGAGGTTCGGTCGACCGCACTATCATCCGCAAGTGTTCCAAGAGCTCTGGAAATTCAGCGGACGATACTCTGAGAGGTTTAGTCGACCGCACCATCATCTGCAAGTGTTACAGAGAGCTCTGGACATTCAGCGAACGATACTCTGAGAGGTTTAGTCGACCGCACCATCATCCACAAATGTTCCAGAGAGCTCTGGACATTCAGCAGACGATACACTGAGAGGTCTGGTCGACCGCATGAACTGAGGTCGACCACACTTCAGTTAGGTCAACCGCACATGCATTGAAACTGTGCAAAACAAGATTCCAAACAACTCCAAGAGTTTGTGGAATACATTTTGCGAAATTTAAAGTATGTGCATGTAATTTGAAAATCATAACATCCGATCTTTCTTGAAGACTTGAAACTTTGATTTTGCAAGGATTAGACATAAGAATCCTAAAAGACCAACACTTATAAAATTAAGACATTAGTCCTCATCAATGTTTGTCAATAATAAAAAATAAGATTTTAAAAGTTTTAAGGCTTTCAATGAGCTTAAAACACATACAAACAAATATATAAACGAGAAATGAAAAATAACCAAAAAATGAAATTTAACCAAAATAACATTATTAAATACCATAAACATATTTATAATTTTGTTTAATCAAATTCCCCACACTTACCCTTTGTTTGCCCTTAAACAAAAGTACAGAAAATCAAGAAGTAAAAATAACTTTTTTAAAAATAATATGATAACAATGTATTAAAATTATTTCAAATTACCTTTACAGTAAACACTTTCCTATTTTAATAAAACATGTGCTCGCTCTTGTGTTATAATTTCATTCACAACTTAACATATATGTTCAAATTAACAAAATGTGACTTTAAAAACATGAAACCTATGATAATGAAAAATTCATTTTTAACAAATTACCATTAGCATTATGAAAAAATAACAATAGAAATTATTGTGTAATAAAATACATTCTAATTTCTAAACACAACCATAGGCTTGTAAGACCATATACTTTGAACTCATTAATTAGAATTGGTCAATTTAGGTTAAATATGACTTTTTAGCTTGTAATGTAAATTTTGGAAATTGGCTACAAATGAACAGTAAAAATATATACAAAATTTATCTACAATTTAATATGAGAGTAAAACTTTATAAACAAATTTTACTCTTGAAAATGTAATATCCATGAATTTTATTCAGTTTTCAAATATTTACATACTTTTCACTCTTTTTTTCACTTTTCTTTTTTCTCCTTGTTTTACAATATCTCAAAGTCCTTTTACAACAACGTTTGCAACTTCTCATAGAAACTAAAAAAATATAAATACATTTTCATATATATATATATATATATATTTGGGTAGAAAAGTAATATATAAGGCTAATATCAAATAAAATTAAATGGTAATAAAACCATTTTTATATTGCCTCAAAATAGCACCAATGAATATATTTTTGAGTAATGATAAGTTTAGAAATGTTCAACCGCGCAAAGAAGACCTTATGTCATCCCTAAATCAACCAAAATCATTAATTTTGTCTCAAGAATTTGGAAAGACAAGTTCTAAAGTATTCAAATTGAGTAGTAAATGCATTAAAATCACACAGAATATTTAAATTATCATATAGTCAAAATACTAATGTTTTTATGATTTTGGTTTTATAATAAAAATACTTAGTTACATAAAGTTAACTAAGAACATTTTAATCAAATTGAAAAAATATTCATGTGAATTTTTGAAAAATGTTAATAGAAAATGGTAAACCGTAAAAGGTTTGAAAATTTTTAACACAAGAATTACATATTAATCAAAAAGTTTTAAAAACTAAAATAAATTTATTAACAAAACATTGAGAACAATTCATTTTAAAGATATGCATCAGGATTTAAATGATTAAATTCACAAAATTCCTTACTCAAACCATTCTCCTCCACACTGGATGATTACATTGTCCTCAATGTAAAAACACACAAAAAGTTTACAAAAATAAAATAACATAGAACATATAATGATGTGTTTCAAGAGTTGTAAAATCACACATTACTCGTTATTCAACCATCATTTAATCATTAACTCCACCATAGTAGGTGTTGAAATAAGAAGTCTTCCTGAATACGGAGATAGAAACTTATGTTAGCTCGTACCTCAAATCCATATGTTTTTTCATATAATGGTTTAAGAGGAATTGGAATAATACCTAGCGTTTGTGCATTTTCTAAGTGTGTTGTCTAAGTAACTACTCCAATTAAACCAGCATTGCCCCCACCATATAGTTGATTCATCTTTCGATGAACTAACATTCTCCTCAAATCAAGTGCATTCAAATAAAAATCCTTGTTCTCAAAAAAGTGATTCAACTACAAAAAAAGAAAACACAAAAACATAAAAAGAATTCAGAAAGCAATAATATATACAAGTAGTTGTGATTGTAGGTCACATATTCTTCTAGTTTTACATCTAGTAATTGCTTAAACGCCTTCTATGAGTCGGAGATATGCTTCCCATCTAATTTTCTTATAAAATGACAAACAGAGTCTTCTAATGTCAGATTCCCAAGACTATACCTTTGTTCATCATTTTTTCATTGATGCCATAACTCGAGAATTTCATTTTGAACGTATCCACTAAGATGTGTATCAAGAGTTAGTCGGATGTCACCTCTCGATTAGTGGATACATATCCTAATGAACAACAACTAGTATTATAATTCTAACTAGCACATCTATAACAAACCGTCATTCTCTTACCTCTTTGCTTCTTTGAATAACTACTCTTGCCTAATCCAAACAGACGTTTGAAAAAAGATGGTTGTTCATCATCTAATCGGACCTTAGCTTCAATGAACCACCTAATCTCCTCAAGTTTACCTTTGGACATTAATAACCTCATATGCTCAATTCTCATACGATATATTTTTTTCAAATAATTTACAATGAGCAATGGGTAATATTTTCTTAGCTTAAGTACTAATTCATCCATTTTGTATCAAAGAGATTCAGAGAAATAAGTAATGGAAAATCAAACTATACAAAAATGGAAAGAAAAATTTCCTTAACAACTTGAAAACACTCAGAAAGAAAACAAAGGAAATTTTATCGAGGGTTATAGTTAGCAACTAACTCAGCTCTATTTAAAGTTGTTCTAATCACTATTTAACCCCCAATAATTTTCAAGATTAGTTGTATCCTAGGATTAGAGAAATGCGTCTTTCAAATTTTCCGCCACTTAGATGCAAAAGAAAGTTAGTAAAGAAAAGAACTTAAATTAAAATATGAAAAGAAAACGATAGGTTGACTCCCACAAAGTGTCCTTGTTTAACGCTTTAGGCACAACAAACTCATAATCAATTATCCAATACCTTCCCTGTTGTGGATTGTTGGGCCATCCATCTTTATAGCTTTCATATTGTAGTCCAAACGTAATAAACTCATTTGCTTGATTAGAAATGTCCACACTTAATTTATAAAGCAAAGAGTTAAAAGAAATCAAATTTTGAGAATAATACAATTTACTAAAATCATATGGCAAGACAAAATCAATTTGATCAGTATTAAAATCATCTTGACAAAAATTAAAATAAAAAGAATTGAAATCATTTTTAATTTCTTAAAGAAAATATTCTTCTAAAATTTCAACTTATGTATCCTTATTATTTTCAAAAATGACAAGTTCATAAGGTGATGTTTCAATTTCATTGGGAATTTATGACAAGTTCATAAGGTGATGTTCCATGCACAAAATATGCTAGGTTCTACCTTATCATGCAAAAATTCATCATCCTCTTATTCTTCATTATGCTCAAATAGATTATTCTTATTAGGCCTCTACAATTGGAATGTCGAATTTTTAAGTTCACTTATTTCTAAGGCTAATTATTAATTATTCCACCTAACTTTGTAAAATTTTTATACTAGAAATAGTTTCACGTTGAAATGGAAGAGTACTAGATGCAATTAAGGTGACCATATCCTCCAGGGTCATCTTTTGAGTTTTATGTTGATGTATATGTGGAGGATTTGGACATTAGTCACAATTATTTGAGTAATTCTCACTCATTAATGAAAAACCTAAGAGGGGATGAATTAGGTTTTTAACCAATTTTTCTTCTTTAAATCAAACAGTGCTTTCTAAGATAATGCGATCAAGAAATAGGCAAAAGACAGAGATTTATAGTGGTTCGGTTTATTCAACAAAACCCAATCCACTACCTTGAGCTATCTATTCAAGGATTTCACAAAACCTTTCACTAATTTAGTATAAGAGATTACAATAGAGGCTCACCCAATTCCCTTAGGATTTTACAACACAAACCTCTTACCCAATCAAGGTTCACTCAACACTATGAGTTTTACAATATAACCTTGATTACACCCCTATCTCTAATACAACAATTAATGAAAAAGATACTCTTAATACACTCACAATATTCTATGATTCAAGGCTCACTCTAACCCTTAGAGTTTTAAGCTCAATGCAACCTTGAACAAAAGAAACAAGATAAGTAGATGAAGATTTTGATATAGATATCACCTTAATGTGAAGATATATCAATATAAAGAATAAATATCTCTTTGAGTAATATTATCCTCTAAGTTGCTCAAGAACCCCAATGATTTAGTATCAATCCCAACTTGATGAATTTCTCAAAGTGAATGTTATATTTTTGTTTGAAAATGATCTCAAGTTGTTCTATGAAGTGTAATAATCATATTTTTGCTCAAAAAGTCGTGTTACCAAGTTTTTTAAACAATTGAGTATTTATAAGTATGTACCAACGGTCATAAAAATGGTTGTTTGAATCCCACTCAGGAGACGTGCGGTCAACCGCATATTAGAAAGGTCGTCCGCACCATCATCCGCAAGTGTTCCAGAGAGCTCTGGACATTCAGCGGACGATACTCTGAGAGGTTCGGTCGACCGCATCATCATCCGCAAGTGTTCCAAGGAGCTCTGGACATTCAGCAGACGATACTCTGAGAGGTCTAGTCGACCACATGATCTGTGGTTGACCACACTTCAGTTAGGTCGACCGCACATGCATTGAAACTGTGCAAAACAAGATTCCAAACAACTCCAAGAGTTTGTGGAATACATTTATGAAATTTAAAGTATGTGCATGTAATTTGAAAATCATTTCAAATACCCAACTCATGTTTTATCTAAATGAAATGCATTTTGAAAAACATTTCACTATAATTGAGCAACCTATAGAATTTATTACTCCCCCTTCAACCTAGAAATGTTCTCCACCACTTCCAAGATGTGGTTTTCATCAGTGATTTCGAACAATTGAATTGAATTCATAATTAATGCTTAATTAAACTCATTAGGGTATCCCATCACTCTAAATTCATTGAAGAAAATGGGAAATTAAAAACTTCCATTAACCTATAGAATTTGGTGAACTAAAACTAATGGAAACTTTATATGTTATTTCTATTACATTAGGAGTGAGACAATAACTAAATAGATACATAGAATAATGTTTTTGTCTTAAAATAATTGTTCTAATCACTAGTTTTTCATAATATTAAGATTTTTTAATTGCATAGTATATTAAGAAAATATCTAAAATATTCTAATTTAATTTTCTCAAGATGCAAAATTGTTCCTTTAATTCGATTTTTTTTGTCTCCTCTTTTCTCAAAACTTCAACTTTGATTAACAAAACTTCAATATAAATATTATTATTGTTGAAAAATTAAGTCATTAATGTTAAAGGTTTCAATAAGGACTAAGATGGATTGGAAAACAAAATCATAAATTATTCTTGTGTCTAAATAAAGGATATATGTGACATTGTCTTCCCTCCCTAGGTATCACTGGGAGGCAAGATGGGCATTGTCCACCTTTCAATAGTGACTAATCAAACGAGTATTCAAATCAATAGTTTTAATGTAGGCCATTAGAAATCCAAATAAATATTCAAATTACAATAGCATAATGCATAGGACATAATCGTTGTAAATGACATCAATAGATAATCTAAAAGACAACATAAATGCATGGTAATTAATCAATTTAAAAAGGGAGATCAATTTTTCTACATATTAGTCCGAGCAAGTGATTGCGGAGATTCGTGCGGGAATGTCCACTTTGAATTTTAAAGAGAAGGTTCGAAAATATATTTATTCCGACTCAGACGGGGAAATGCACTGGAGTACCGATGTCGATCATGCACCTGAATTTACATATGGTAATGTGCATCTATTACCAAAAACGAGTCATTTATGGATATTATTAGGAGGGCCGGGCAGATCCAGTCCAGTAACTAATCATTCGATTAGCTGATGTTCTTCCTACATCAAGTGTAGCAATCAAAATAAGAAACCTTGTTTTCAATGGTTGTTACTCCAAAAGGATGATGGTTTTGAATCTTCGTACTAAAGGACCTTCCATAGTGATAGCTGCAAAATTGACTCGACCACTAAAAAAAACACATAAATAATTAGGAAATAAGTAATTTATACAAGTAGTTGTGATTGCGACTCATATACCCTTCTAGTTTTATGTCCAAAAACAATTTATACACCTTATATGAGTATGGGTCCTATGTGATATATTTCTCATCCATTTTTCTTATAGGAAATAAACAATTTATACAAGTAGTTGTGATTGTGATTCATATATTATTATGTTTTTATGTCCAGAAACAACTTAAACACTTTATATGAGTATGTGTCCTATGTGATGTGTTTCTCTTCGAATTTTCTTATAATCTGGAAAACAGGTTCCATTCAAGTCAGATTCACAAGACTATAGCATTATTGTTCATCTTTAAATTGATTTCATAAATCGAGAAGTTCTTGTTGCACAATTCTACAAAGATACATCTCAAGAGTAAGTTGGATGTCATATAATAACTTACACAATCCATCATTTATGAAATTAATTTTATCTTCTTGATTTCTAGATACAAATCTAAGTTAACAACATTGCATATTACAATCTCATTTGCCACATCTATAACACAATTCTAATATCTTGCCTATTCTTTCTTTGCAAAACATTTTTTACCGATCCTAGGTAGATGTTTAAGTAATGTAGCTAGAAGTTCACCACTTAATTGGATCTTGACTTCAATTAACTATCTATTATCCTCATGTTTTCCTTTGTACATTGGTAACCTCAATCGCACCAATTTCATACGATTGATTTTTCTCAAACAATTAACAAGGTAATACTTTCTCAATTTAAGTATTGAATCATTCAAGTTTGAAATGAAAGTTGAGATGAAGAATGAAAAACCTAAGAGGGGGTGAATTAGGATTTATTCAATTTTTGCAGCCTACTTAAATTATGCACTTCTAAGACAACGAATATTAAACACTTGGTTTATAGTTTGTGTAAATTATAATTTGTTTAAGTAAATTGCAAAAATAAAACAATTAATACAATAATTTATAGTGGTTCAGTTTGTCCAATAAAACCTAATCTACCACCTTGAGTTATCTACTCAAGGATTTCACAAATCCTCTCACTAATTAAGTACAAGAGATTACAAAAGAGGTTCACCCAATACACCTTAGGGTTTTACGTAAAACTTTTCAACCAATCAAAGTTTACTCAACCCTTTGAGTTTTACAACACGAATTTGATTATACAATAAACCTCAATACAACAACTATTTAAATACACACAAACAAGATAATCACAATTATCTTCAATCCATGGCACACTTGATTCCTCAGAGGTTTAAGTTATATGTGACATTGAATATGCTTACAAGAGATAAATAAAGTCTTTTTGATATAGATATCACCTTAATTGTGAAGATGTATCAAATATTAGTTCAATGACTTCTTTGAATAATAACTTTACAAAATTGCTCAGGAACACCTTTAAATGAGTGAAGTCTCTCTTGAATGATTATTACAATTTAGATGTTTAGAAAGGGTTCAAGAATTTTTGATTATACATCATTTGTTTGAACGGATGAATAATTTTTGATTTTTGTTCCTAATTCAATTTTTACACTAATAACTTAATTTTTAATAATAATAATACTAATTATATTGAAGAATCGTTAAACGGAGTTGATCCTGGTTCCTTTGAGAGCTATGTGTTCAAACTAAACTACAGTTTGGTCAAATTAATTCCTAACGTTTTGAGGGAATCTTAAAAGAGCCTTTTTATTTTTGTTTGTAAGTAAGAATGTGATGTTCCAATCTTGAAAGAGAGATGTGAGTGCAACTGATATACGATAACTATGAAAATGAGTTTTAATTAAGAATTAATTTAAGAATTGTCCAAAATATCACTTTTGAAATCCACTTCTTAGAAGTGCTGGAACAAGTTAGAGGTAGCATAAGCATGGATTGCATACAGGACTCTGTCCTCTGGTTGTGCATCTCGGAATGGATCTTGGAAACATAGCTTCACAATCACTCTTGCAAACATCTGCAGATGGTTTTTGTCCAATGTTTTTTATAATAGGTATTCTAGCCTGTCCATCAACTGCACAAAGGGTCATATTAGCATTCATATATGCTAAATCCATTACAACAAAAAGAGGAAAATTAATGTCAAATAACACAAAATAATCACAAAGTTTTCTATGTAACCACTAACCTTGTCATGTTCTTGTGTGGTGATAATTTTCACCACTTTATGTATAACATATGTACACACATATACACATTTCTTTTATTACAAATAGAATGAGATTTGTCCTTTGTATCTACTAAATCATGAAGCAAAAATTCAAGTATTAACAATAAAAGGAACCATTCTTTTTTTTTTTTTGAAAGGCATAAAGGGGATTTCATTGGATAATATGGAGGCTAAAGAAACCACACTTTATATCTATATAGTTTATCTCTTCTATAGAACGATTGAAATTTAGAGGGGAACAAGTGTGAGGTCTTGCTTGGATTTATAAAAAAGTATCTTACCAAAACAGATGATGAGAAACAAGGAGAGAACACATAAGAGGAGTTTAGACATCTTAAAGCGTTGAAAGTAACTTTGATTACTGCACTTGCACTTCTCTTGAACGTTTTATGTAGAACAAGTTAGAGGTTATGTGGCGAATTTATAGTGTCAGGCTTATAAACAAGATCTCATGTTTAAATCAATAAAGGATCTGTAATGTAATTCTTTCTCTATAAGATCCTAAATTGGAAAATTAGTTACTGTTTTAATTTCTTTTTCCTCTTTGTACTTCCTTTTTCCAAAATTAATGTCTATACTTTTATTTTGTTATGTCCATATTTGAATATTTAATATACTAAGAATATATATTTTCTATTTAAAATTTAGTAACAATCTCATTAATATAAAAAAATCAAAATTTAAAAAAAAATCGCATTCTATTAGCATATATGGTCCACTATTAATCACTTAACTAATAAGACAAAATCTCATGCAAAAAATGTATAGGTCAATTATTGTCCACTAACGATTCGGTTCACAATAGTCCACAAACTATTTGGTCCACTATTAAATACTTAACCAATAAGATAATTCTCTTACTAGTAACGCCTAGGTCCATTATGGCACACTAATTATTTGGTCAACTTTTAACCACCCAACCAATAATATAAATCTCATTTATCTAATGTATAAGGTCCATTATGGTCTACTAATACTTTGTGCTAGTATATATTAATCACCTAACCAATAGAACAGGTAGAACTCTTTTCTATTTTGTCCTTTTGTTCAATAGGGGTTGTTATTTGGCACAACTCCCTTCTTCTTCAACTTGAGATTCATCACTTATTTTTTCTTATTCTTCACAATATTTTCCTCTTCTATATGGTTATTCAAATAAAAACTTCTTCTTTTTCATCATCTCTATACAAAATGAATGATTCAATTCGTAAACTTCAAAATTATTACACTTTGTTATGTATTAATGCATTGACAAAAAATATCATATGAGAATTGATAAATTACTATTTCTAATGTCAAAAGGAATGTCCGATAACATTAGTTGGTTCATTAATTGGTGAATATCCACATACTTTTATCAAACTTCTACTTTGTTTGAATAATAGTGGTTTTTATAAGAAAATGAGAGGTAAGATATTAGAAGTATGTTATAGATGTGTCAAGTGAAATTACAATACAAAATGTCATTTCCTTGGATATTTATTTAGAAATCGGGAAGATAAAATCACGTTATAAAAGATGGATTGAGTGAGGAATCATTGGATGACATCCGATTGACTTTTTAAAAAAAAAAATGGAAAGAGACCCCTTGAATTTTCATAAATAAAAAATAAAAAACAAAGTATAAAGAAAGGAAGGGGACATGGACCTGACCTCAAATATATGGAAAATACATGAATACATGAAAAATCAAGAGTCCTATAACAGAAGGGTATCTAAGTCTATCCATGTGTATCAAGACTCTAGTCCTCTCATACAACTCCTGAAGTGCGATAAGTGTGTAATTCTGACATCTCAATCCATCAGAAGCCAAATAATTAGCAACCTGGTTCCCCTCTCGGAACATATGTCCCATTTGGAAAAATGAAATATGTTTGTGAACTCGTCAAATGATTTGCCGAGGCTCCATAGCAATGCTTTTGTGTTACGCAGCATTGCGCGCCATCCAGATGAACTAAACAATGAGGAAAGTCACGATGATGTGGATGTGTCTTCTAGAGACATGCCGACTCGATGAAATCCAGTGAAGGAATCGATGGTGTGCGTCATCCTATTGACAGACTGGTACCTACAAAATAGAAGAAAAGTACACCTATACCTAAGTGGCATTGCCAATGAACATGTGTTGAAGCGTCTCCTTTGAGTGGTAACAGTGGCATCTCGATTCCAACTAGACTAGAATCCGGTTCCTCATAACTGTCTCGATTGGGATCAAACCATACCATAGTTTCCAGCAAAAGAATGATATAGTCATAGGAATGGATGGTCCCCAGAATAAGCGAAAGGGAGTCCAAACAATGGAAGGCTCCCTAACCATTTATCACGCCGACTTGGTAGTGAACCTACCATCCGGCTTATCTCTCTACAACATCCTGTTTGGGGTATGAATTGATAAGAGCAGACTGACAATACGCTCTGCAATTGAAAAAGGAACCGCCCGACAAAGAAGATCGAAACCCCAGTCCGAACCATTGAAAAAAAGATTGACTTGAGCTAAAGTGCGAGAGGAATCAGGCAAATCTTTGGCAAAAGTAGTGTCTCCCATCCAACAGTAATGCCAAAAGAAAATCTATCCCTGACCCAAAAACCAAACAATGTGACTCTTAGCTCCTGGGCCAACCCAAAGCAACCTACACAAATCTCAAGAAGCAGTGTAAATACATGTAGTGCAGGACGGGTGTGTCTGGACACAATATTTGCTCAGCATAAATTGGGCCCACAAAGAATCCTAGGAATGTAACCGCCACCACAACTTCATGGAGAAAGTATCAACAACATCTTGTAATCTCTTAAATCGAAGACTACCCTCCTCATTCAGAAGACATAGAGACTTACATCTGCGCCAATGAAGTCTGCGAGTCTCATCTTGGACATCCTATAAAAATCTAGCAAAGTAACTCTCCAACCTCTAAAAGAAATGAAGAGGCATTAAAGATAGGACAGAACGTATCAAAGGGATCTGAGCTTCCGGAGACAATAAGTGACATGCCCATCCAGAGATCCGGCTACAAACTTTCTGTACAAGATTGTAGTACAAAAAAGTCCACCACTGACCCTAATACAATGACATACCCAAATAGGTAATGGACAGCTGGTGATGTGTGAAACTAGTCAAATCTTAAGTTCAATGGACAAGAAGGGGAAGACCTCCGTGGCAGAATAAGTGCACTCTTGTCTCGATTCACCAGCTGCCCATAAACCATCTTGTAGTGCTCGAAGACATTGATCAGCTTACGAATACACTGTTTTTGGCCGTTGGAAAAAATAATCATGCCATCAGTGAAACACAAATGCAAGACAAGATAAGGGCCCCTATGTAAGTATTGCATCATCGGGAACCATGTGAACTGATGCGTGAGAAGTCTAGAGAAGTAATCAACAACAATGAGGAACAGTGAAGGAGATATCCGGTCACCCTGACAAATACCCTTGGTCAACCTAAAGAATTCACTGGGTTACCCATTGACCAAGAACAAAAAATGACACTTAGAGATACCGTCGGATTCGGTCAATCCATATCTGATAAAAACAAAAATGTTCTATAACAGTCAGCAAGAAACTCCAGTCGATCTGATTACAAGTCTTCACCATATCCAACTTGAGAATAACGTTGCTACCCTGAGCCCGCATGTTTAGCGTATGAACCATCTCCTGAGCTCGTAGCACATTATCCCTAATAAGCCTGCCGAGAACGAAACAACTCTGCTAATGAAAGATAATAAGAGGTTAGTGATGAACTTATTGAACACAGTGCACAAATTGATGGGTCTGAACTCAGTCTATCTACAAGCACCCTCCTTCTTAGAGAAAAGAATAATAGATGTAGCTGCAAAGCCCTTGGGAATACGGCCACCGTTGAATAAATCCAGAACTGCTTGATAAATATCGTTGGAGACTATATCCCAACACTTTTGGTAGAACAAGGAAGTAAAATCGTCAAGTCCCGCCACAATGTCACCATCAATGCTGAATATAGCCTTACAAACGTCAACTAGTGTTGGGATATGGTTGAGAATGACATTATCCTCGACAGAGAGAAGTTGAGATATAATGTCATCTCTGATCTGCTGCGGGACCTGTGTAGGTGAAGATAGTAGCTCATAAAAGAAGCTTATTGCAAAATCCCATACTTAGTAGTAATCGAAAAAATACCGAATCTAACCCATCGACCATGTGCAATAAAGTAAAAGTATCAGGTATTGTGATCGTCCTCATATACCTATTTGGATCTTGACTTCACCCTCCTCAACCGACAAAGTACAGTTCAGCTCGGCCTGAACTCTGTGTAACTACTCCCTGTAAGAGGGGGAAGGATCATTGTCATACATTGCCTTTGCCACAATGATGGCCAATTTAGTGTCACCGACTCTCTGAAAAATATCCCCAAAAACATGCCAATTCCACCAACGCAAATCCTGTTTAAGTCAAAAAGTCTTCTCCCAAATAGTAGTTATACCCGTAAAATGGGTAGGTATTGACCATTTATTGGAGAGGAAAGATTGAAAATCATGGTGAGTGGTCCGGACATTGAGGAATCAGAATGACCTCAACCCAAAAGAATCAACTGTAGACATTTCAATCAGTAGTGGAGAATGATAAAAAAATATGCCTGTTGAGGTGTCTTATAGTAAATCTGCTGAAAAAGGAAGTTGCATTTTGATTGTAAAAAACATGATCCAGGCACTTCCAAATTCGATGATTAGTCCACGTATATGGACTCCCAACGAAACCAGCATCAGTCAAACCATAGTAGAACATTATATCCCCAAAGTCACGAATACCTCTGTCTCTGGAACTGCTACCAGTACGCTTACCATTATTTGCAATGACATTAAAGTCACCACCAACAACCGATAGGCCATCATTAGAAAGAGATATATGGTCAAGAGCGTCCTATAAATCCCTCATACCAATAGAAGAACAAGATGCATACACAAGTATGAAATATACAGATCTAGGTAATGTAAAGTCCTAAACTACCATATGAAGAAACTGTGGGTGATCAACAATAAAAGTCACTGTAGTCCCCTCTATCCAAAAGCACCAGATCCGATTAGATTGTTTAGCTAGCCCGTGATCAAAGGCTAGAAATCGACGAGTAAAAGCAAAATCACGCCGTCTAATAATTGGCTTAATAATAACAAAAAAACACGATGACTCTGAATAAGCTATTTAAAGCGTTTTCTAGTCTCAGAACTACTTACTCCCCTAACATTCTAAATAATGATGCTACTTATAAGGAACAAGAAGGAAGGGAATGTGTGCCTGATCGAGCCCGGCTCCGTGTGACCATCCAATAAGGATGTGCTGCCTAAGAAGCTACCCTGTATTGAGTCCGATGATGCCTAACCGGAATGAAACCAACATAATTATCATTATCAAGAGAAGCAACGACATCACTGGCATAAGACTGTTGGAGATCATCAGAGGAACCTTTCCAAACAAGGTGTGAAGCCATACTGGCAGCATCAAACAAAAGAGGAGCCTTCTCGTGCACTGGACGAATAGGTAGAGAACTATCTGCTGGAATATACCTAAGGAAAGTAAAATTGGACATATGTGCTGCTGTAGTAATTGGAATATCAATCGGTGCCTCAGAGGGAGGAATATTTGTAGCGATAAAGGTAGATAGATGGAGAGTCTAGAATGATCACAGGGACGCTATATAGGACAACTGAGGTAGGACGGTGACAGGAATATATGGTAGTACATGTGAATTGAGAATAATAGTAGCGGGGGAATTTGTATAAACGGTGACCGAGATAGAGGTAACAGGTGGAGTAACAACAATGGTAGGGACAAGTTGTACTATAGGAGCAACAATAGGGGAACTGAGATAGGTCTGGGTACCCACTGCCTGGAAGGCTCGGTGGTAGTACCCTTTCCCTTTCCCTGGGGATGACGTGTAGTAGTGGCAGGCATAAGAGCTATGACAGTGACGGGAAAATAAGTGGTAGGTCCAGCGGGGGTAGAAGAACTAGGACAAGGGATAGATGAAGATGCCAGAGAACGAACTGAAGCATCACTCGAGACACACTGATCCACAGAGTGTCCCATGTGCTTCTAACGGGAACAGAAAATTGGCATAGTCTCGTACTTCACAAACTACCAGAAATTACTATCAAGTCCTCTATCTATCCAAATGCGATTAGATGACTTGTTCTCCAAGTTGACCTCAATGCAAGTACGAGCCTTACTGGGCTGACGAAGATTGGCAGTAGCCTTGTCAATATGAAGCGGGATCCCCACAACTCTGGCCAAGATGAAAATAAACTGCTTGGCCCTAGGGTGCATAGGCAGGATGGGAAAAGAAATTCAAACGGGAGCAATGGGAGTCTCCTCGGAAAGATGAAAATTAGTGGTCCACTTTAGGATGCACATCAGGCATCCCAAAATGTACTAAGTAGGCTTTAGAAAAAGTATCGAGTAATCTAACTCATGAGACGAGTGAATAAGAATATGTTTATCATCAATCAACCCAATAACATAATGGCCAAGGAAATTAAATCTATCAAAAGTTTTAAGTATGTCAACCATGTTAGACTTTCAGTTGGAGAATTTACCAACTCGTGTGTATCTAAACGGCTCTGCCAATGCTATCTTCATCACCAACGGTAAGGCAATAGCTAACTCGCCAGAATGATTCCTGCCATGCTGGTCATCAACCAATCCAGTGAACAACTGATCAAAAGATTTCATCACTGTCCTATCCGAATAAGATACAGTCGATTTAAAGGTGACTGAGGCATAATTGCGACTGGTGATAGTTGGCTGGGCATGTTGTGGGTATAGCTGGTCACGAGCAGGCGCTCGTGTGTGTGCAAAGGCAATCTGGTGAGATCCGACGGCCCGGGTGCCTCGATTTGCATGCCAAGTCAGCTAGCTCCCCAATGTGGAGTTTGTGTGTCGGAAATGCCAATGTGTGCCATAGATGTAGTAGTAGGCACACTAATAGCAATCCCAAGCTGTGTAGGAGTCGAACGAGCAAGTGCCTCGATTAGCATGCCAGATGTGCCTGCTTCCCGACGTGGGATCCTAATGTCTGGAATGCCATCAAGAGCGATAGAAGTAGTAATAGGAGTGCCAAAATTAAACCCATGTTTTGTAAAACCCGACCAGACAAATGCCTCGATTTGCATTCCTGGTAAGCCCGCATCACTCAGTGGGCTGCAATTTTCATAAATGTCATCATGTGCGGTAAAAGTAGTAATAGACGTGCCAATATCTATCTCACACTGCGTAGAAGTCAATTAGGCAAGTGCTTCAGTTTGTGTGTCAATTGGGCCTGTTTTTCCAGGTGGACTCCGAGCGTCGAGAATGTCATTAAGAGCCATAGAAGTTGTAATAAGAGTGTTAAAAACAATCTCATGCTGTGTAAGAGTCGATAGGACAAATGCCTCGATTTACGTGTCAGGTGGGCCTTGAGTGTCGAAAATAGAACTTAGTGCCAAGATAGAAATACCACATGCATCGATTTGCATATCGATGGGACCCTCATTTCGATGTAGGTTCTAAATGTATGAAAAACCACCATGTGCTAAATAAGAGGCGAGAGACATATATGTAGCAATCTGATGGCGATCATCTCGATTTCATGCCAGTTAGGTCCACAACTCAATGCGAGACCCGCTAATTGGGAATGTCATCATATGTCACCGAAAGTGTACTAGGCACACCAATAATGTTGCTTTGTTTACTATGATATTTTGTCAAAAGTCAAGAAAAATTATTGGTTAAATTGGTCAAACCACATGATATATTTTAGGCTTGGGCTTGGGAATTATTAATGCAAGGTAAAATGGGCTTATGTGTGGAGAGAATTGAGGAAATATGGGCTGCGAAGGGATGGGATAAATTATGGGCTAATATGGAATTATTAATTGCAAGAATAGGTGGCTTTTTATTTTGAGC
This sequence comes from Apocynum venetum, assembly GCA_019593545.1. NCBI lineage: Eukaryota > Viridiplantae > Streptophyta > Magnoliopsida > Gentianales > Apocynaceae > Apocynum > Apocynum venetum. The sequence goes on along the minus strand of SRSM01000798.1, from coordinate 22,612 downwards.
TTGTATTGAACTTGGTGTGGACTGGAAAAATATTGGCCCAGTGGCAAGAATTAGGGTTGAAGGCTAGTTAAGCCCACTTTGGCAAGAAACAATGTCCATCATCATTGGTGGCATGGAAGCCGCCGCCAATCCCTTTGTATTTTGAACTTCCAAATGACTTGGAGGAGCTTGGGCAAGCTATAAAATTGTTGGGGGAGGTAAGGAAACTATTTTTTGAACATTACTTTGGCTTGGAAATGAGGGAATCGGAGGAGGAAGCTCAATATTTTTGTCACACATGGTGTCGGTTTTCTGAAATGTTTTTTCATTTGGAGCTGAAATTTGAGACAAGGGAGCTTGGGGAAGGTTAGGACATATAGTATAAAGTGAGGGACCAAATATTTGAGCTTTGTGCTTTGTTTTGTTAAAAATGAACACTAATTAAAGGAGAAAAAAACCAAGAAGTCTCAACCAAACTTGCATTTTTTTCAAAAACAAATTCCAATTTTGAAGCCAATTTGATTGGGGTAGCTATGGGTGTAGTCGGATTAGGGTTAGGGAGTTGTGGGAAGTACTTGGTGATCTTGATTTGGCCGAAAGTTGGTGTGGTGGAGGTTGAAAAAATCGAGGCCATGTGCGTAGTTAAGGCCGAGGCTTCAAAGCCTTGGATATTTTTGTTTTGGTTGTTGTTTGGAGCTGGAAAACAATGGGCATTGTTCATATTGTTGTCTACGATAGTTTGTGAGTGTTGGATGGAATCAAAATGACTAGAAAAAGCTTGAAAACTTTCGCAAATGTTGGAGGCCGCCGCCACTGTTTTGGCTTGATTTACTCCCTTCCCGATTGAATCTTCACAAATGGTTAACATGGTTGTTCAGGTCATTTCCAATCGATCATTTCCATGTAATTGGTTTTCTAGTTGGTTGCTAGAAACCACGGTAGTTAGGTGATGGACCGACGACAGTGGGCAATGGAGTGAAGGTGGTGCAGTGGTAGTGAGAAAAAACTTAGAGAGAGAAAGTAGAACTGCCAAGTATTTTTTTTAGGTTGCATCCAATTGACTCTTGAGATGTATCGTTTTGAAAGTATTCAACGAAAACTTCTCAAATTATGGAATAAATTCAAAGATGAAGAACAACATTATAGTCTCAAAAATTTTACTCTTAAAGATCTTGTATGCAAGTTTATATAAAACCTTGATGAGAAGAAAAATCAAATATGTAATGTGAATGTATTTTATAAATGTATTTTTTAGATGTATTTTATGAATATTTGTTATGCATGTATTTTATGAACATTTTATATTTTTTTAATATACTTGTTATTTATTATATGAACATTTTTAAACGGATGGAGTTGAGAAAATTTGCATACCTACAGGGATGGTGGGGGTGTACCTGTTATGGTTTATTCAAGGATGGGGACAAAAAAAAGGACAATATTTTGATGCGTGGACAAGGTTAAAGGTAGGAGAATGTGTCTTCGCATAGTAAAATTGTCATCCACATTAATGACTTAATTTTCTACTATAGTTGTGTTAGCCATTGGCGAAAGGTGGACAACACCCTTCCTTGAGACCTAGGGAAGGGAGGCAATGACACATATATTCTCTATTTGGGCATATGAATAATATATGATTTTGTTTTCAAATTCAATCTTAGTCCTTATTGAAACCTTTAACATTAATGACTTAATTTTTCAATAACAAGTATATTTATATTGATATTTTGTTAACCAAAGTTGAAGGTTTGAGAAAAGAGGAGACAAAAATTTGAATTAAAGGAACAATTCTACATCTTGAGAAAATTAAATTAGAATATATTTTAGATATTTTTTTAATTTACTATGCAGTTAAAAAATTCTTAATATTATGAAAAAACAGTGATTCGAAAATTTATTTTAATACAAAAAATTAGTATATTTATCTATTTAGTTATTATCTCACACTCCTAATATAATAGACATAACTTATAAAGTTCCTATTGGTTTTAGTTCACTAAATTCTCTAGGTTAAAGGGATTTCTTAATTTCCCCATTTTCTTCAATAAATTTAGAGTGATAGGGATACACTAATTCAAATTAGGCTAAAAGCGTACTAATTCCTTGTGTCCCTTTAGGCTTCCTAAAGCAGATGCATTGTATCTTACAAAACACATAATGCAAAATATTTCATGCCAATTACTAATTATAAGATTAATTAAACAAAAGAAAGAAATATCAATTAGAATTAGAGAAATCAAATTTTCACACTCAAACTAAAATGTGGTTTATGCGAACCTAATTACTACCAATGTAAGAAGAAATGTTATATGATATTCCAATTTTCCAAGAGAGATGTGAGTACAATTGATATATGATAATGAGTTTCATTAAACATTAACTATCAATTCAATTGTTCGAAATCACTGATGAAATCCTCATCTTGGAAGTGGTGGAGAATATCTCTAGGTTGAAGGGGGAGCAGGATTGAGGTAGCATAAGCATGGATTGCATATAGTGCTCTGTCCAATGGTCGTGCATCTTGGTACAGATCCTGGAAACATATTTAGACAATCACTTTCGCAAAGATCTTCAGATAGTTTTTTTCCAATGTTCTTTATAATAGGCAGCTGTCCATTAGCTGCATAAAAAGCCATATACATTAGTATTTATACCAAATCCATTACAATAGAAAGAGGAAATTGACATCAAATAACACAAATTATTGACAAAGGTTTCTAATATGTAGCCACTAGTCTTGTCACGTTCTTTTGTTGTGATAATTTTCACCACTGTATACATATAAACACAACACAGACACATTTTTTTATTTCAAAGAGAGTGAGATTTCAGCTCTATTTCTACTAAAGGAAAATTAGTCAATATAGTCCCTCAAGTTTTACTTTGTAGCTAATCTTGTCCCCTTTTTGTCTAGTCAATTTGATGCTCTATCTTCAATTATTATAGTCGTTTTGATAATTTCAATTAAAATTTGCTAGAATCCGATGAGAAAGAGCATGTGACTAGAACATAACTAGGTACTATTTTCAAAGAGCATGTGATAATTTTTAAAAGTATTTTTGAGAATTTTAAAAAACCCATGAAATAAGCCCCAAAATTAGCCAATTTCCTATTAAGTACTATATTTTTTCATCGTAATCTTCTAACTTGAAATTGACTAATTTGGGGATTATTTCGTGGGTTTTTCATCATTTTCAAAAATACCCTTCAAACATTGGTTAGTGCGTGTCACGTGGACTTTTTCACCAGATTTCGCTATAAATTCGGTCAGAAAGAACCAAGACAGTCATAATAGATCTGTCATTTCTTGATATTTCTCTTTTGATTCAAAATTGTGATGTAACTTGTATCCTCCCCTGTTCCAATCATGGAATAGATGAAATAAATCAAAAAATGAATTTTTGTTCAAGAATGAAATCAATTGAAAATAGAAGATCAAAATGGCTTGAAAAAAATAGCCAAAATGGCCACAAAGTAAAACTTAAGGGACTATGTTGGCTAAATTTCCTCCCACGAGGAAGAAATTCAATTATAACATAAAAAAAGCCACTCACTAGATCTATATATTTGATCTCTTCTATGCATAACATCTGAAATCTAGAGTGGAAAAATTAAAGTGCAAGGTCTTGAACATATAAAAGAGGAACTTACCCATACTGATAATGATAAACAAGGAGAGAACACAAAAGAGAATAAATTTTGACATCTTAAGCTGTTGAAAGTAGCTTTGATTACAGCACTTGGCCTACTCTTGGACTTTTTATGTTAAAAAAGTTAGAGGTGATGTGATCAATTTATAGTATCAGGCTTATAAACATCTTATGTTGAAATTAATATGGAATGTGTAATTTAATTCTTTATCCTTTGGTCCATGAGGCTCCAAATTAGAAAATTAGTTACTCTTCCAAATTCACAATTGTTTTCCTTTTCTTGATTCCTTTTTTTCTAAATTAAGCATCTATACTTTTATTTTAACTTGTGTAGAATGTTTAATATAGTAATTAAAAATGTTTATTCATTAAATTTTGTTTTCTTCTTAAAAAAATAGTAAATAAATATATTTTCTATTTAAAATTTAATCGCAATCTTCTTAATAGAAGCAAATCATATTCTATTTACATATATGATCCACTATGAACCACTAATCATTTGGTTTAGTAACCATTTGGTCCACTATCAATGGACCTTGTGGTTATACTAGTTAATCACCTACCATATGTCAAACCATTTTGTTTTCTTTTTCATGGTGTTCTCCCCCTAAATTAAATATCTATATTTTTATTTTATCATGTGTAATGTTTAATATAGTAATTAAACATGTTTCTTTAGTATTTTTTATTTTTAAAGAAAAATACTAAATAAACATATTTTCTATTTAAAGTTTAATGACAATCTTCTTAATAAAAGAAAATCATATTCTATTAACATATATGATCCAATGTTCCAATAACTATCTGGTCCACTATTTTAAAGCTAACCGATACAAATAATACAATTACTAATCATTCTTTCTCCATCAATCCCTTAATAAATGAGACTCTACATAGTAATTATTTACTGTTTCAAATTCACATTGTTAGTTAATTTAATATTTTTTTATCTTTTATTATAATATTTTTTATCATTAAAATACTTGCTAATTTATCCCCAAAAAAAATATAAAAGGAAAATAATATGCCTACAAAAATTCATTATGAGCCTCTAAAACACCTATAAAAAATTATATTTCACACTACAAATTAAAAATTAGAAGGATTAAACTTCAATTAAACAAATATATTGTATACAATTTCTATTAAAGATACAAAATAAAATATAACTTCATCAAGTAACAACTCCATTTATCAAATCTTCAAACTCTAACAAAATTACAATATTCAAATTTTATTTATTTATAAAAATAATTTTATTTTTTTATTTTTAAAACTATATTTGGTATTATGATATGATACGGTTTTAAATTTTGAAAATTAAATATTATATCATAATTTTTTTATTATCAAAATTATATCAAAATCATATCGTATTATATCATAATATTATAAAATCAAATCAAATTTTAAAATAAAATACAATTCCATACAATATAATATTTTGGTCCATATGATTTTCATGCAAGCATAACCAGTCTGAAGTAATTATTTATTTATTTGGGAAAGAGTCTACTGTAGGTTATTTGAAATGAAATTTTGGTTAACAACAAAAACAATCAGCTTCCTTACCGACATAAACTACCAATGGTAATTTTTTTAGTTTCCGACAGAATTCGAAGAAAATACCAAGGAATTTTTATTCCATACATTTTTTTCAAGTTGAAGTTCCGTTGAAAATTTTGTTTGTAATTTAATAATTATTGAGAAATTACTGATGGAAGGAAAAAATTAATTGAAGATAGAAAAGAAATTCTATTTGTTGGTAATCCGTTAATATTCCATCAGTAACTTTTTAAAATTACCAAATGACTTTTAAAATTAAATTTCTTAAAAAGAAGGTTCAATTTCGATAGTATTCCATTGGTATTCTATGAATAAACATTCAAATTACCAACAGATTATTGACGATCTAAAAAATGGATTTAAAATAAAATACTAATGTATTTCCAACGGATTTAAAATAAAACACCAATAGGTTTCTGTTTGTATTCTATTTGTAGTTTGTTGGTAATTTTAGGAAATAAACTTTGGACAATTTGTTTGTCAGAATATCGATGGATTCCATTTTTTATAATTTGACAACAAATTACCTACATAAATCTTTCGTGCATAATTACTATAGATTATCAAGGGAAATTCCATTGGTAAAGTGAAATTTGATAAAAAATTATCATTTTTCAGATTTTTGAAATTAGCTTGCTGCGGAATTATTGATCATTACCAAAGAAAAAAAATTCGTCGATAATTTACCGACTGACTGATGCAAATCCTATCCTAACCCATATAATGAAACCTAACAACAAGTGAAATAATCCCAAGAACTATCATGAAACGAGTTTGTTGAGCCTTGACCCTTTGCCTAAAAGATAAGAACCAAGACTACAAAAATGACGACACACTTAGTTCAAGAATTACCTATAATCTAAGTGATAAGCGGAAGTAGAACACCAAAGGTATGTTCAAATGAAAAATCTCTCAAATATCACTGATAAACATAATTCTCAATATGTGTACAAAGTCTTGAATGAAAAGTATTTGTATGAATAAAACTAAGAACCATCAAGAAACAAATTTGTTGAGCCTTGACCTTCTGCCTAAAAAGATAAGAACCAAGACTACAAGAACATCATCACATTTAGTTCAATAATTAACTAGAATCTAAGTGATAAGGTGAAGTAGAAAACCACAAGTATAAAGTTGAGTAGTTCAAAGTAAAAATCTATCAAATATCATTGATAAACTAAATTCTCAATCTGTGTACAAAGTCTTGAATGAAAACAATGTTTATAATAATAAAACCCTAAAAGACTAGGAGAGTGAATAACATGCATTAAAGAAAAACCTAATAAATCAAATATCCCTAAGGAAATGATGGCCTAGGACTCCTAAACTCTTAGGAAACTGGATTACAAAGTGTTTTCCAAGTTTTGAAAAGATTATAAACGTACCACAAAATTAGAAACTACTACTAACGTTCCCTATAAAATACCTTTCAAATCCTTCTTTATGATGAAAAATCTTCAAAAGTGTCCAAGAATTTGTGCCCTTTTAAAAAAGAATCACATTTGACATTTATTTGACTCCAAGAATCAAGAAGTTGAAGATAGTTGATTCTTTGACCTTCAACTTGACTTGGATTTGTCTTGGTCTTTTTTAAACACGAAAATTCTTCAATAATTAACCTAATTTAAGGCTCTTTGAATCTTTTGGGAATTTCCATTGTAATTGGGCCTTTAGGAAATCCCATTAGATTACAAACAAGTTGACCACTTTTCTTGGACTTTAACATATTTTCAGCTTTTCTAGAATCCTCTATTGCAGTTCCTCCATCACATTCACTGTTTCCGTGGTAATCTGTTGGTAAATCATCGGCCAAACCATATTTTCATTACAAATATTTTTAGTTTTTCTAGAATCCTCTACGACAGTAGATGTGCGATCACCAAATCCATCTCAAATCGGTCATAAAAACTTGATTGTGACAAAAATCCCTAGTTGTAAATTATGACAACAAGGGAAGGACTTATTCCATTCAACGACTTGCAATCTGTCTCAAATTGCGCTACATAAATCATTTACATCCGTTGGAAATCCGTCTCCGTGCAACCACTTTGCAACATAAATTTTTTGTGATTAAAAACATAAAAATTCAATTCAACTAACGTGAAATTCGTCACAAATTGTGACCGATTTGTGACGCCATAAACTGGTCAATAACTTGTTATTGGTGGAAATTTGTTGCAATTTACCACAGATTTGCGATGGAATAAATTTAACAATTTAGCAATGTATTTCCATTTATGAGGACTAATGATTTAATTGTACAACTAATAGAGTTTTTGAATTCATGATCTAATCCATACAATGACAAGATTTCATTTTTTCAATAAAGATCATAAGTAATCAATAATTAAAGACAAGCATTTTGGATTAGATAGGAACTACATGTATAGTTTTGGATATTGATATCATTTAGATATCTGTAGTTTATATCTATGAGTAATAACATTTTATTTTAATACATTATTACTCACACAACTAGCACAATAAGTGTTTTTATTAAATTAGGTTGAAAAATCGGATAAAAACTATTTTAACAACTATTTTTAAAAACTATTTTTAACAAAATAAAGAAAATAAATTATGACTAAACTAATAAAATTCTAACTAATTTTAAATATAAAAAGAAACTAAGTAAAAATTTATGACAAATTATTTCCAATTTCTGTTTGCATAGGATAAATCATATAAAAATTCATATCTTTTAAAATTAGGTAAATCCCGATGAGTTCGAAGATCAACTATCAATTTAATAAAAATATTCTAATAATTGAGTATGTATAAGATTGTCAATTAAATTTAAAAGACATAAAATAAATCACCAACATTAATTAGCATAAAGGAATGAGATTAATTTTATACATATTAAATTATACAATTCTTTATTAATCTAATTAAGACTTGGCGATTAACTTAATTACGTCAATAATTTCTACTTAATTCATTAATTCTAGATTAATAATTTTAGCAAAATAATCATGCTAAAAAATTAGGTTGTCAATCAAATTAATTCAACACAAATTATATTAAAAAAAACAAGAATTATATAAATACTCAAAAAATATAAAAGTAAGGACAATAATTAAACATATAATGCGGAGAGATTCCTAGCAATAAATAAAATAAAATAAAAGCTAACTAAACTGGGCAAAAAACCTCCCAATTATTTAACGAAATAAACATGAATAAAACATAAATAATAATATTGGGCGATAGAACCTGCCAATAACAAAATAAAAACTAACTAAATTGGGTGATAGAACCTCTCAAATATCCGATTAATTAAGTCTTTAGTTAACAATCTCAATTATTAAGTCTTTAGTCCATGTCATTTGGCATCCTTAGAGTTACATAAGGATAGAGAATAAAAGAGAAACTTTCCTTAATTTCTTCTCAATTGACATCCTTGATTTATTTCGTCAAAACATCACCAAAAACTTACAAACATTAGTCTATAATAATAACACAATATTTACATATATAATTTAAAGAAAATTACTAAAAAAAAGGGTGTAAAAATGGATGGAAATGCCTAGGTATTTATAGGAAAATGGTAAGACTAACAAAGCTTTTGGGGTCAAAATCTAATAAAGAGAAGTTCAGGGGCGGCGATTGCAATTTGCAAAAGCATGGTCGCGACTTGGCACAATATGGTGCGTCCACGAATTGCTAATCCAACAGTTTGGCGGTGGTGTGTGTTTGACACATGTTGCTCTATGGTTGGCTTGGCAGCTGCATCGTTTGGACCATGTCTTGCGTGCACATTTGATGCATTTATTGAAAAAATATTTTCTAAATGCGTTGTATGATTAGCTTTGATGACTTAGCGTTGATTGCTGATGTGGTACCATGTGACTCAAGTTGACCTTATTTTTTTCATTAGTGAAGAAATATCTGAGATTACAAGCTTATGTAGTGTGGACATTACTTTTTATATTACTATCATTTGTTTTGATTCATTATGACTTAATTGAATTGTACATTGTTACTTGTGGATGGTTTTCAATTCTTGAATGGATTTTAATTGTTGTACAATGTTTTTGTCATGTTGAGAATGATTAACTGTTTACAAGGAATTTGCATTGGTGAATTGGCATATAAGCACAAAGGTTGAGTTCATGGATATCTTTGTAGATATTTGATAAGAAATTTGGTACATTATGCTTGAGATTTCTGCTTGAGGTGTTCTTTTGTTTCTTGTTTCTTGTTTTTATTTGAGGGCAAGCAAATGTTTAGTGCGGGGAATTTGATTGAACCATATTTAACTTTATTTTTATAGGCTTTATATATTGATACTTGAAAACCCTAAAGTTTTTAATGTCTTAATTTTGATTAATGACAAACATTGATGCTGATTAATGTCTTAATTGTACAAGTGTTGGTCTTTTAGGATTCACATATCTAATCCATGCAAGATTGAAGTTTCAAGTTTTCAGGAAAGATCATATGCTATCAAGAGTTGAAGATAAGCGTTTTTTGAATTAGATAGGATTTAGAGGTTTTGTGTTAAATATTGATATCACTTAGATATTTCTAGGTCTACCTCTTTGAGTAATAAATTATATAGGATGCTCAATAAAAGTAAAATGTTTTTCAAAATACACTTCATATAGATAAACACATGATTTAGGTATTTGAAATACTTTTCAAAATACATGCATATGTTTAAAAATTTAATAAAATATATTCCACAACTCTAAGAGTTGATTGAAATCTTATGTTGCATGGGTTGGATGAATGTGCGGTCGACCCTAGATCATGCGGTCGACTGTACTAAGCTTATCTTTCATAGAATGTCCAGAGCTCTCTAAGACACTTGCAGATGATGGTGCAGACAACCAGCTTGAGATGCGGTCGACCGCAAGTTTCCTGAGTGGGATTCAAATAGTCATTTTTATGACCGTTGGAGCATGCATATAAATACCCAATTGTTTGAAAAACTTAGTAACCACGACCTTTTGAGCAAAAATCTTATTCTTACTTAATATAGAACATCTTAGAAGCATTTTGAAACCATCTCATAACATTTACATTGTGAAAATCCTCCAAGAACGGTTTTTACTAAATCATTGCTGTTCTTAAGCAATCTAGAGGAACATATTACTGAATGAGATGTTTGTACTTCAAATTGATATATCTTCACATTAAAGTGATATCTATATCAAACTCTTCTTATTCTCATCTTGTAAGTTTTAATCAAAGTTGCATTGAGCTTAAAATTCGAAGGGTTAGAGTGAATATTAAATTATAGATAATTGTGATTATCTTAAGTGTATCTATTTCATTAATTGTTGAATTAGAGATAAGTGTATAATGAAGATTGTATTGTAAAACTCAAGTAATTGGATGAACTTTGATTGTGTAAGAGGTTTGTGTTGTAAAACCCTAAGGTGAATTGGGTTAACCTATTTTGTAATCTCTTGTGCTAAATTAGTGACAGACTTTGTGAAATCCTTGAGTAGATAGCTCAAGGTAGTTGATTATGTTTTGTTGGATAAACCGAATCACTATAAATCTTTGTGTTCTTTGCTTTATTTTTGCTATCTACTTGAAAACATTATTTCACATATTATTTGAGCATCAAGTGTTTGATATTTATTGTCTTAGAAGGTATTGATTTAATTATGTAAAGAAAACTCGGATAAAACCTAATTCACCCTCCTCTTAGGTTTTTCAATACTTTTTTTAAAAAAAGGGGAAAGAAACCCCTTTCAATTTCATAAATAAAAAAAAGAACAAAGTACAAAGAAAAGAGGGGGGCATGAACCTGACCTCCAATATGCGAAAATACAAGAATATATGAAAACATTTAGAGTCCTCGAACAAAAGGGTATCCAAGTCTACCCATGTGTATCAAGGCTTTAATCATATGGTGTAACTACTGAGGTGCAAAAAGTGACTTCTGCATTGTAGCTCATTCTATTCATGGCTAGATTAAGATTGAATGAAATGGTACTATTTGCATTTTTTTTTTTAAAAAAAGAGATAGAGACCCCTTAAATCTCATGAAAAAAAGGAATATAAGGAAGGAGGGATATAAATCTGACCTCCAATAAATGAAAATAACATGAGTACAAGATAAAAACTAAAGTCCTTGAACTTAAGGGAAGCCTAGTATATCCATGTAAATCAAGATTCTGGCCATTTAATGTAATTCCTGAGGTGCAAATAATGTGTAACTCTGTCGTTTCTAACCTTTAGAAGCCAACTTATCATCCACCTGGTTTCTTTCTATGAAGATGTGGAAAAGAATATCTTTGACGAAACATATCTGAAAAACCTAAGAGGGGGGGTGAATTAGGTTTTTATCCGATTTTTAAACCTAATTCAATAAAACACCTCTTTGACAACAAATATCAAACACTTGGTGTGCTAGTTGTGTGAGAAATAAAGTGTTCAAGTAAAATGCAGAAATTAGAACAATGAACACAATGATTTATAGTGGTTCGGTTTATCCAACAAAACCTAATCCACTACCTTGAGTTACCTACTCAAGGATTTATCAAATCCCTTCACTAATCAAATAAATGAGATTACAAAAGAGGCTCACCCAATTCACCTTAGGGTTTTACAAATAACCTCTCAAACCAATCAAGGCTCACTCAACCCTTGAGTTTTACAACACAACCTTGATTATACAATAATCCCACCACTCTCCTTAGTGAATCCTAACACAACAATTCAATTCAAGGTTCACCCAAAGGTTTTACAAACAAACCTTGAATACAAAACAACCTATACAAGGCGCACCCTAACACTTAGGGTTTTATGCTACTTGCAACCTTGATACAATTACAATCAATAATAATAAGAGAGAGTTTGATAGATATCACCTTAATGTGAAGATATATCAATTTGAGTCACAATCACCTCTTTGAGTAATGGCTTGTCAAGATTGCTCAAAATACACCTTTGAATGTAAAAACCCTTCTTTAATGATTTTAACAAGATTGATGTTTAGAAAGGGTTTTGGAATGTTTCTAAGATGTTATAGGATCAAGATATACAATGTTTTTGCTCAAAAAACCTTCTAAGAAAGAATTCCAAAGGTTTTGGTATTTAAAGGTTTGTTTCCAACGGTCAAAAAAGAAGCTGTTGGAAACCCACTCAGGAAGTGCGGTCGACCGCAAATCAGACTTGGTCGTCCGCACCATCATCCTCAAGTTCACTGGACAACCACCGGATGATGATTTTTCATCCTCCGGTCGACCGGACTTCACTTGCGGTCGACCTCACTTCACCTGCGGTCGACCTCATGGTCGTCCACAAGTTGGCAGATGAACAAATTTGACAGCACATGCATCCACAAGATAAACTAACTTATTGACGATACCTGGACCACTTTAGGTCGACTGAAACATGTTCATTTGTGTATCAACAATACTCTAACACACAAATGATGATTTCAATCAACCATATAAGTTATGGTATCAATCCAACAAGAGTTTATGAACCATATAAGTTTTGAAATCAAGATGCATGGTTTTCGAAATACCAAAACATATTTTAATATAAAAAACATTTTGAAATAACGTTTTAAATTCATAGAGCAACCTTTAGAAACCATTACTCAATTAGAGGTAGAACTAGAGATATCAAAATATATAACTCTAAGACTATACCTCTAGTTCCTATCTAATCCAATAAAAGCTAGTCTGCAAATCTTGATAGTCTTGACTTGTATACTTCCTTGAAGACTTGAAATCTTGTTCTTGCATGGATTAAATCATGAATCCAAAAACTCTATCACTTGTACAAATAAGACATTAGTCCTCATCAATGTTTGTCATTAATCAAAATTAAGACATTAAAAGCTTTAGGGCTTTCAATCTCCCCCTTTTTGATGATGACAAATATTGATACAATGTGATAGGTAATACAATTAAGTGCAAGGATTCAAATTAAGAAAGAGTTTATAGAATATGTATCAAATATTGTAAAATGCTCCCCCTTACAATATGCTAGGTATTTGTAAGATATCACTTATAGCATATAACCAATTAGTTTGATGATATTAAGAAATTGAATGAAACAATTTTCGAACAATTATTGGATCTCAAGATGAAAAGATTCATTGTAAGTATATGAGATCACTTCCTAGCTTATATAGGCTTAAAGAAGCCTATTTTTCTACCGACCTCCGTATCCTCCTTCCTTCCAGATTTAAGAGCATATAGATAGACTATAAAAATATTTATAAAGCTCCCCCTATCAATATGCATCAGTTTTGTAAAAAATTTGACAGAGTTTCCTTTGTAACTCTTATAAAATTCAATATCACAATACAAATTCAACAATGCAAAAGAGATGAGATATATCACATAAAATCACACAAATGGCCAACCCGGCGATCAACACACAATTCTCATTCTCCTTCATTCTCAATATCTCAAAAACTTAGAAATACATAAATTTTAAACCAAAGATAGCCATACTTAACCTTTTAAAGTTATTTCTTCTTCTTTTTGATTTTGATGAACGTGATCGTCAAGTGCACTTCAAATACTTCAAGTTCCTCAAAATCTCTCCTTTTGTCATTTCTTCCCTTTTGTACATATTCTTGATTTTCCTCAAAAATTACTGAGCTTCAAGAATCTTTCTTTTGATGGTTTCTCCTCTTTGCATTAAATTCTCCCCTTTTGTTGTAAGTATTCTTGATCTCCATTTTCCTGCAAAATGTTAGTTTCCAAAAGAATACAACACAAATATAACTCCTAAACATTTGCTATCAACACTTAGTTTTTCTCCCCCTTTGTCATCATTCAAAAAGAATGTGTATGAAGGATTAAAATAAGGTCAAAAGCATATAATAAGATCTTTCAATATACCAAGGAGTCATTATGGGGAAATAATCAAACCAATAAACTACATTACTTAAAAATATACGACAAGAAGAGATCATAATGTAGCAGAAAACATATGAAAATAGTGCATTATAGATATAAAAAGAAAATGAAAGGTATAAAGATGATCATCAAGTAGCCAAAGCTAGAGTGCGAGGCTTCGGAGCACAGACTTTAAACTGCAAAAATGATTATGTTGAAGAAGTGGTCTCTGGAATGATAATAGCTTCAACTGGTAGATCATCAATAGTAGTCACTACAGTGGTATCCTCTGAAATAATGGTGGAGGATGTATCAGCAGCAATAGATGGCTCAATACTACTTGATGACACAACAATAGGAGTAATAGGATTCTTTGTCATATATGTGGTCTTCTCATCAAAATGTGAAGAAATATCTATGTGGACTCCATATAATGCCTCAAGATGAGTAGATATATTGCCAACTTTGTGATGAAGAAACTTTACTCTTGATTTCATTTTGAACAACTTCTTCAAACACATCTTGGATTTTAGTATTAAACTTCTCAAAGATAATATCCATATTGTTTGAGAGATGCTCCAAATTATTCCACAAGACATCTTTTGTATGAGGAATAAAACCTATATTCCTCTTGCATCAAACATTTTCGTTCACTCAGTTTCTTTCTAATAGAAGTATCAAAAGGAGTTTCCTTTTCCTTTTTCCATTGATGTCTTCCCTTTCCTTATTCTTTCTCTGGTGGAAGTATCAAGTGATTAGCTTCTTCTTGACCAAATAATAATGAGTACATTTTCACCCATCAATCTTGCGATTTCGGATAAGGCTTGGAGTAAATCTTCTTGAGATATTTTCTTTCTCAACTCCCAATCATCATTGAAACATAAGTCATGCACTATCTTGTATGCAACAAAATCACATTTATGAAGAAATCTCATGTCAACAACCTCAAGTAAAGATATTTCAAAATGTTTGAACACTCTTGAAAGCAACCTTCCATAAAGTAGGCTCTTTGCTATTTTCTTAGCCTTCTTAACAAAGAACGATATCCATAAGATAACCAAGATCTACTCATTTTCCTTTGAACATAATTAGCATAATAAACATGTGCAAATGAGTAATAGATGTCCTATGACCATCTATGAGTACAATAGACAAAGTATATTATATTCAAGACTAAAAACAATAGATTCCCTTTTTGCAAAATTCACAAATGATTCTTTATTTGTAAAAGCATATTCAAAATCTTGAATGGAGAAAGCATAATAATGGCAAATTTTGGTGAGTAAAAAAAATGTAATCTCATCAATAGGAGCACTCAAAATATCATCCAAGTTATAGTAATTGAAATTTAAAACAATACCATATACTTTAGACACATAATATACAACTTGATATCCTTCAAGAATATTTTTCTCTAGATTAGCATAGCATTGAAGTATATAGTCATAATACATAGACTCATCATACACAATAATATCATATCATCCTTCCTTAGCAACATACTTCAAGATATTTTCAAAAAGGAAACTTACTAGAATAGATGGTACTTTCAAAAATCACATTTCAAAGCTCGAGATAGTCATAGAATCAAATTTAATACTCCTTACTTGTGAATAAGGTAGTGTTGTTCTTCTTCTTCTTTGGTACCATTTGAGATTTGGTTGAACCACCTTTTGATCCAATATATTAATCCCTTGTTATTTCTTCTTTCGGACGATAGAATCAGTTTCTGCGGTTGACCGAACAATTTGATTGTTGTCGTCCGCAAGTTCTCTGCTTACTTTGCGGTCGACGAGTAGTAATCTGCGGTCGACCGGAAATTTGATATTGGTCGTCCGCAAGTCCTCTGTCTACTCTGCGGTCGATGGCTTGTACCATACGGTCGACCGAAGATTTTCTCGAGGTCTTCCGCAAGTCCACTGACCATTCTTCGGATGATACTTCCGTAAGATGCGGTCGACCGCACCTTCTTCAGGTGTCATTTGAAATATCTTCTAAGCAACTTATAATCAACCAAGAATCGTTGTTTTAATAATTAAATAAGCTATACAATGACAAACTCATTAGCAATTGTATATAAACACTCAATAGCTTTCTAAAAATAGAACCTTTTCTCGGCCAATGGATAAACACATCAATTTTAATAACAAAGATCACTCAAATATAATATCAACAAAAATTTGAACAATTAAAATGTCATGCACATTATTTTTAAAAATAGTGTAGTGTCTACCATTCCTCTAGTCAATCCTTTTTCAATAAGAAAGATGCTAAGCCTTTCATACTAAGCTCTTGAAGTAAGTTTCAAACCATATAAAGCTTTTGAAAGTAAGTAAACATGATTTTCAAAAGATTCATGCACAAAATCAGGAGGTTGTTCAACATAAAATACCTATTGGATGTAACAAACTTAGAAAAGCACTTTTAACATCCATTTGAAATAATTTAAAACCTATAAAATATGCAAATGCAAATAACATGTTAATGGACTCTAATCTAGTAATTGGGGCAAAAAAAATCTCATCATAATCAATGCCCCCTTCTTGATTATATCTTTGAGCAACAAGTGTAGCCATATTTCTAGTGACAAAACCATGATCAACAAGTATGTTTCTAAAAATCCATTTTGTACCAATAATGATGGGATTTTAACGTTTAGGTACAAGTTCCCAAACTTTGCTCCTTTCAAATTGATTTAACTCTTCATGGATGATAATGATCCAAAAATCATCACTAAAAGCCTCATCAATGTTCCTAGGTACTATATGAGACAATAATGCAAGATTATCAACACAATTTATAAAATGTCTTCTTGTTCTTACCCCTTCATTGGGATTACCAATGATTTGATCATTTGGATGATTATGAACGTATTTCCACTCCTTTGGAAGATCATGATTTGTCTCTCCTTCATGTGAGGTTGATTATTGAATGTCAATGATCTCTTCACTTTCATTCTTAGGTATTGAATGATCTTCATTTGATTGAACAATATCTTTGTTCATTGACTCAATAGATAGCTCTTGAAAATCACCTTCATTCTCATCTCTTGGCAAGTAAATATTAGACTCATCAAATATAACATGAATAGCTTCATCAATAGCCATAGTTCTTTTATTGTAAACACAAAAAGCTTTTCTATTTGAAGAGTAGCCAAGGAGCATACCTTCATCGGATTTCTTGTCAAACTTACCAAGATTGTCTTTGACATTTAGAATAAACCATTTACAACCAAACACTTTAAAGTAGGAAATAGAAGGAGTTTTATCAAATATAAGCTCATAAGGGGTTTTATTAACAAAGGATATAAGAAGCATTCTATTAACAATATAGCGAGAAGTATTCATAAATTCAACCCAAAAATATTTTCGCAAATAATTTTCACATAGTATGGAATATGCCATTTCTTGTAAAGTACGATTTTTCCTTTCATCAACACCATTTTGTTGAGGAACTTTTGCAATTAAAAAATTGTGAGATATATTATTCTTATCACATAATTTTGGTTAAAATACTATTGCAAAACTCTCTACCATTATCACTTCCAATGAAGATAAGTTTGCAACTAATGGTGTTTTGTACTTGTTTAAAGAGTTTGACAAAAGCTTTAAAAACTTCATCTTTACTCAACAAGAAATTAATCCAAGTAAATCTATAAAAATCATCAACAGTCACATAGACATATAGTTTGCCACCAATTCACATGGTTCTCATAGCACCAAATAAATCCATATGTACAAGTTCAAGAGGTTTTGAAGTAGACACATTTTCTTTGATTTGAAAGAACTCTTGACTTGTTTACATGCATCACAAATATGATCTTTCTCAATTAATGTTAGGCAAAACTCTAACATACTGAAGTTTTGTAAAAATATGCAAAGTATATATGCTAATATGTCCTAATTTACAATGGCAAAGATATGCATCATCAACTTCCAAAGAAAGACATATAACATTTTGTTCAACTAAATCATCAAAATAGATATCATACATATTTTCATTTCTTCACACTTGCAGATGATCATTCTTGAGCTTGCAGTCGACCAAAACGTTTCCTTGGATCGTCCGCAACTTTACTGTCCACTTAGTGGATGATTTATTTTTCCATGCGGTCGACCGAAACCTTCTCAAGGGTCGTCCGCAAGTTCACCAGAACTACCAGTCTTTACTTAAAGACAAAATCCACTTATATCATGACATTTATAGGATAATCAGTGTTTGTGAGAAAAGTTTGTGAGAGAATTATATCAAACAATATGACAAGACAACTCAATTATCACAATATGAAATTAACATGTTTCGTGAGAAAATAATTTAGCATGAAGAGCATATACAAAATACAAAAACCAATTAGAAAATTTATCAAGTATTTGTATTGAAAACACATTTCAACCACATATAGCATTATGATCTAATTTACAAAATTCATAATCAAGAAATTCTTACTAAAGATTCAATCTCAAAAGAATGAATTTCTTCATGACCTTCATGAAGAACATTGTATCTTAGTATAGCATATTTGATCATGTGGATTGAGCAAATTCTCTTGACATGTTGTATTGCTCCTTCATGATCAACATATTGAGTTACCTACAAAGAAGATGAAACTTTTGGTATCCAAGTGGCTTTGGATCCATGAGAATTAGTCGAATTTGTTTTGACAATCCAAATACTTTTTGTACCATTCTCTATTTTCTTCTTGGCATAACATATATTAACCTTATGGCCATACTTACCACAATAGGTACAACATATTCTTGATGACATATGAGTATGTGTGTGATGTGTATGATGTACTTTATGATGCACATGTGAGATATTCTTGTGTGATATATTTTTGTGTGTATGCAAGGCATCATCATGTGTATCAATAAAACCAATACCTCTCTTATCATTAGAGAATCTTTGAGCACCAAGTAATTTATTTAAATTATCTCTACCACATGTGAGTTTATGTAAGCTAACACTTAAATCATCTATTCTCAACTTCATAGCATCATAGTCACTCATCATGTCATTCAATTTCTTGTTTCTAATAACAAGATCATTATTAGCATTTTCAAGAAATTTTACCTTATCACATAGACCAATAATATTTTCATCAAGAGTCACTTTGGAAGAAAGCAATAAAGCATTTTCATCAAGTAATTTAGCATTTGCCAATAACAAATTCTCAACTTGACATTTCAAGAATTTATTCTTCTTGATGACTTTCTTCATTTCATAATAGAGATTAGCAACAAATTCATCTTGATCAAATATATCACAATTATCATTGCAATCATTTTCACTAATGTGTAAAGTTTGTGAGGTAGAAGTACTACTTCATCTTCAAGAGCCATAAGACAAGTGTTTGCAACCTCGGATTGATCGTTTTCTTCATTTTCACTTTCTTCTTGATTTGATGTGTATGTCAATCCTTCATGTGCAACTTCAAGTAATCTCCACATTTCATATGCGGAACTACAACCACATACTCTATTGTATTCATCTAAATCAAGAGCACAACAAAGAATATTCATAGCAATAAAGTTTGAAGTCATTTTCTTTTTATCCTCTTCATCAAACTCATTAAGAGTTTTCTCAACACTTCTTCCCTTTATAATCTTAGAGGGAACATAAGGACCATTTATAACAATATTCCATAAATCAAAATCAATGGAGGAAATATAAATATGAATTCTATCTTTCCATAAAGTGTAGTTATAGCTATTCAACAAAGGTGGTCTACTAGTAGAGTAACCCTCACTTATGATATTGTTGTCTATATGAGCCATTAGATCTTTACTTCTAGGTGATTAAACCTTAAACAAGAAGACTCGCTCTGATACCAATTGAAAAACCTAAGAGGGGGGGTGAATTAGGTTTTTATCCGATTTTTAAACCTAATTCAATAAAACACCTCTTTGACAACAAATATCAAACACTTGGTGTGCTAGTTGTGTGAGAAATAAAGTGTTCAAGTAAAATGCAGAAATTAGAACAATGAACACAATGATTTATAGTGGTTCGGTTTATCAACAAAACCTAATCCACTACCTTGAGTTACCTACTCAAGGATTTATCAAATCCCTTCACTAATCAAATAAATGAGATTACAAAAGAGGCTCACCCAATTCACCTTAGGGTTTTACAAATACCTCTCAAACCAATCAAGGCTCACTCAACCTTGAGTTTTACAACACAACCTTGATTATACAATAATCCCACCACTCTCCTTAGTGAATCCTAACACAACAATTCAATTCAAGGTTCACCCAAAGGTTTTACAACAAACCTTGAATACAAAACAACCTATACAAGGCGCACCCTAACACTTAGGGGGTTTTATGCTACTTGCAACCTTGATACAATTACAATCAATAATAATAAGAGAGAGTTTGATAGATATCACCTTAATGTGAAGATATATCAATTTGAGTCACAATCACCTCTTTGAGTAATGGCTTGTCAAGATTGCTCAAAATACACCTTTGAATGTAAAAACCCTTCTTTAATGATTTAACAAGATTGATGTTTAGAAAGGGTTTGGAATGTTTCTAAGATGTTATAGGATCAAGATATACAATGTTTTTGCTCAAAAACCTTCTAAGAAAGAATTCAAAGGTTTTGGTATTTAAAGGTTTGTTTCCAACGGTCAAAAAAGAAGCTGTTGGAAACCCACTCAGGAAGTGCGGTCGACCGCAAATCAGACTTGGTCGTCCGCAACCATCATCCTCAAGTTCACTGGACCACCCACCGGATGATGATTTTTCATCCTCCGGTCGACCGGACTTCACTTGCGATCGACCTCACTTCACCTGCGGTCGACCTCATGGTCGTCCACAAGTTGGCAGATGAACAAATTTGACAGCACATGCATCCACAAGATAAACTAACTTATTGACGATACCTGGACCACTTTAGGTCGACTGAAACATGTTCATTGTGTATCAACAATACTCTAACACACAAATGATGATTTCAATCAACCATATAAGTTATGGTATCATCCAACAAGAGTTTATGAACCATATAAGTTTTGAAATCAAGATGCATGGTTTTCGAAATACCAAAACATATTTTAATATTAAAAAACATTTTGAAATAACGTTTTAAATTCATAGAGCAACCTTTAGAAACCATTACTCAATTAGAGGTAGAACTAGAGATATCAAATATATAACTCTAAGACTATACCTCTAGTCCTATCTAATCCAATAAAAGCTAGTCTTCAAATCTTGATAGTCTTGACTTGTATACTTCCTGAAGACTTGAAATCCTGTTCTGCATGGATTAAATCATGAATCCAAAAACTCTATCACTTGTACAAATAAGACATTAGTCCTCATCAATGTTTGTCATTATCAAAATTAAGACATTAAAAGCTTAGGGCTTTCAATATCAACTATCAAATACTCTACAGAAGCATTGAATGTGCTAAGGTTCCTCCTCCTCGTGTAATACAATGTATGACCAATAATGTAAAATGCAAGGCCGTGATCAAGTAGATTTGTAAGGCCGTGATCAAATGCCAAGAATTTAACGAGTAAATGTAAAATTGCATTCTCATAATCATATGCTCATGACGAGCCCGTTGTGGACTATCAAAATTAACATTTAATACTCCTATATAGATAGGAAAGTAAGGTATGTATCCATGGAGATTTGTAAAAAATGGTAAATTCAAATTTATTAATCAAATATTAAATTTGGAGGAGTTTTAAAAATTATATAAAGACAAAAACTAAATTAAACAAATTAAAAGAAATAAATTTGTTATATATTATTTTTTAAAATAATTAATTATGCAAAGGATTTTTAATGAAAAGAAATTAATAAAAGACGTTAGCAAGGAACTTGTATCAAATTATTTATTATATGGGATAAATCATTGATAGAGAACTTAGTGAGTAGTTGATTTTAAAATATCGATTAACTCAGACACGATTCTTATCGTTACTAATTAGATTAATTCTGATAGGTTAGACAGATAATCTTTAATTTAATTAAATATCACTACCAACCAATGTGAATAGCATATTTAGTTAAATTATATAAGTTTATAAAGTATCACCAATATTAATTATATATAATAATGAGATTCAATTAAATATAATTTAAATCATATAATTCCCTGTTCAAATTAATTAAGCAAAGAGGTATAACTTAATTAAACTAACAAATGCTACTATGATTATCAATCAATCAAAGATAATATCCTAGCTGATTAATCATGCAATAATAAAACAATTTTCATTCAACTTAACCATGATTATTTACTAATCACCAACTGAAATTTCTAAATACTACAATTATTAAATAACAGGATTACAAATAATTCACCAACTTTGGACAATTAACCCTACAACCTAAAAGAAACTGGTTACACAATTCTATATTTCCAAAACTCACAAATATTCAAGAAAACATACATTGGCCGGTTTTTTCCTGGCCTCATAAAGAGAAAAAAAATAGGGGCCGCTTTTAACTCCCCCCATCCCCGTCCCCAACGCCTTACCCCTCTGCCGCTCTCCTCCTCTCCCCCCTTCCGGCCTTCCCTCCGCCCCCCCCGGCCTTTGGGCTTTTCCTCCCCCCTCGTCCACTCACCTCCCT